>JAEQBA010004568.1:0-176077 GCA_019434445.1 Phalangium opilio | reverse complement strand
AACTACGGTCGCTACAGACCTTTTTACTAAGAAATTAAAAACATTTTTTAACGGTAATAATTTTAAGTAAAATTTAAATGTAATGTGGTTTTAATTTTACGTAATGTATGAAAAATTGTTACCTTAGCAATAAATGCTGTGCACTTGTATTTAAGTGTATTTTAAATCAGTATTTAAGTTTAATTCAATTTATCTATTGTTTCACTAGTGCAGTTATTTCATAAATACAAATTAAATTCAACTATAGCTAAGCCTAATTCCTGCTAATTCTATTTTAATACCCAAGTAATTTTTCAATGTTACTTGGCAGCGTTATTTGAGTTAGTATCGCGAAACCTTTAGCGTTGATTACTGACAAGACATCGTGACATATTTTTATGGTTTCCTGTTTCTTGGGAAGAATTTTTAACACGCAACAGCGTGATAATATTTGTTCATAACTGTTAATTGCAGTAATAAACTTATATCGAAATTATTGTGATTAAAATTGCCTATTATTTAGACATTAAAGTCGGCTTTGATTGATGTACAAGGTGAGAATATTTTGGAAAGAACCTATTTAAGGCTACCCAACTAGTGACTTATCCTTCATAATCTAGCATCTGTTGTATCAGACAAGATCAGGATTTTAGAAAAATTTATATTGATCAGTAACAATTGGAAATCCATCAAACATGAATACTTATTTGGTAAGTATTGACAAAAACGCACAAGCGCATGCGCCTTAGAAAATAGAGTAGTAATAACTTAAGGAAACTATTTATCGCAAATGTGATTCGGTTTAGTTGGGAAGAAGCATGTTAAAATTACCCGTTTTGTGTTACACTTCTACCGAAGAGCAGTATTATATCCTTCTGATTAAACTGAAATTAATAAAAAATTCAGATAATATCTTGCGTTTTATTGGCTACTTTGTCCATCGCCTTTGGTCTACCACCACAATACGGTGTTGGTCAACGAGAAGTAGTGCAGGAGCGTCAGGTTGTAAGACAAGATGGATACGGTGGACAACAACATATTGAGAGACGTGTGGTTTCCAAAATAATGGCTTTGGTCAAAGTGAAATTAGAACTGAAGTTCGTAAAACGGACACACGTGGAATTGGGGGATTAGGCGGGTAAGTAAGACATATTTAAATATAATTATATATTTGCAAACAGATAAGTAATGGTCTTTCCAAATATTTATATAAACAGAAACATGGGTCGTTAAAAGAAATCTCGTCTAAAATAGAAACGTGGGATATGGTCTCTAAAAAATCTTGTCTAAATTCTAAAATTTTAAAGAATGTAATCTCAGCAATAAATCATTTCGCAGTAATCATTCATTGGTTTTTAATTCTCTTTCTTTTAAACCATTTCTTACATCAGTTAAGATTGTTACGAATTACAGTCTATTGTCTAAATATCATGAGACGATGGATTAGGTATCTCAAGTTTTTATATGCGTTTAAGAAGAGAAATTAACTTTAATCTTAAGGTCATTTTCACGAAAATGAGGATGTTTACATTTTTACACACTTTCAGGGCTATAGGAGACAATTGTAAATGAAAAACAAAAAATAAATTGTCGCGTAATTATGGTCCCGAAATTATTTTAAATTATTAGAAAATTAAATCTGAAGAAAGGGTATATAAAGGAATTGAACATGAGATGTTTTATGTTAGAAGAAGTTTGGAGGTACTGGTAAACACACAGACACGCACGAAACAAACCTAACGAAATGTCTCGAACGGTAAGTAATCGAATGTTAAAACTATATAAATTATTTGAACAAAGTGTTAATTGATTTTGTTCTAATTAATTTACTAATGAGAAATTAATTATACACGTTTATAGATTGTTATTGCCTTGTCCTGTCTGGTAATCGTTAGTTTATTGGTCAGTTCCATTCAAGCCCAAAGTGGAGGTAGCGGTGCCTCCCAACGTGGTGGTGGAATGAGTGGAGGCATGGGACAACAGGGTGGACGAAGACAAGGAAGTCTGGGTGGAAGTTCAGGCAGTAGACAGAGAGGTTCAAGCATTGGAGGTGGATCACAAGGAGGTTTTGGTTCAATGGGTGGATCACAAAACGGAATGGGTTAAAAACAAACCTCACGTGACCATCATTACGTTATTTTAAATTCATTTCAGTAAGATAAGATGCAATTATAATAATATGTTCACGAATATAAAATGTATACAAATGTCACAATAAAACCATTTTGATATATTGATCTGAAATGAACATGTTTCGCAATTGTTTCCAAATACATTCCTACACTATTCCCATATCTAATTTCAGATCATACGGTTTCTAATTAATACAATAACAACAATAATAATAAAAATAAATTGTTTTACTCATAAGTCTGCATCCATAAATTAAGGGGAATGTTCTTTGGGAAATCAATTTTGAGTCGAAAATGTTCTATACTTCTATCTCCATTTTGATTGCCCTAAGGGACACTGTTTTCGAGTTATGATTTGCAGGAGTGTTTTAGGGATGACCCCTTAATTAAATTAGAAATAATTGTCTTTCCATTTTGAATTTCATTAAATCAAGTAAATATAATAATTATAATATTTTTTGTCCGAATCCCGGATATTTTATTTTAAATATTTCTAAAGGACTGCTAAAAACTGGTTCTAACATAAAAAATTTGTGCTGTGCGAATTTACTCTTTGTACAATAACAGCGAAAATTTATTGCGTAATCTGAACGTGATTTACTTTAGAAAAGTCCGGAGTCAAATAAACAAATTATAAAATTATCTAAGAGAATATTTTATTACAATCCCAAAGTAGTGAAAAAAAATTACCCAAAGCGTCAAAACAACCGCCATTATATCAAACTAGATATAAAAAAAATTCAAAAACTTTCCATAGAAAATATTACGTATAAAAACACTCATTGTTTATGAAATTTACAACGCGAAAAATTTGTTATCGTAACTAAAAATACCCGAATTTAAATGAACTTGTCATGATCATAAGATATTACTTGGGAAAATACACCCACGTGAAGGTCAAAGTGTTTTATTCCACGCATCTTACTGTTCACCAAGGATTACAGCTAAACCCATATTGAAAACTGGTAGCGTTCCGCGTGAATTAACATTTGATTGAACTAAGTTCTTTAGGGACGAGTGACTTTGTAATACTTGTCAACAAGGGATTCGTATATAACTTAACTATTAAATTAATTTTTTAAACTAAATTAACCAAAGCAAAGACGAAGAAAAAAATTCTAGGCATCAAAGAATGTATTCAAAAGCATTAATAATATTAACCAGAAGCAAGTTCTAAGATGATTCAGTTAATTTTGAAAAATAACTCCAAGATATTATAGAGGTAAAACAGAGAATTCCTTTTAGTGATACCATGATACTTCTAAAAGTGGGCGGATCTAACCTAACCCTATACTTTAAGTCGTCTGCTAGTTTAAAACTTCAAGATACTCTCGTGATGCAAAAATACTACAGCGCAGGCGCCAAAAAAAAGGAGTAGGGCAGAGTTTTACCCTCTTATAGTTACATCGAAATGGACCATTAATAAACACTGGTTTCTTGGACCAGAGGAAGGGTGTTATTTCCGAGACTGTTTAAGTTTCACAAGGTCTTACACTACAGGAGACGACAAACGTTGCCTACCTGCCTATAAACAGTCAGTTCTGCAGCGTTCCAATTTATAATGACCTGGATATACTATAATATTAACGAACTCGTTATTGGACACACCACACAGTGAGCTTTGTATCGTCATAGCCCTTACAGATCCATGATTACATTCTAAAAACTTCCATATTCAATGGAAAATTTGAATAAATTCAATCTTCAGTAACCAGAAACGAAACGACTCGAAAATATTTTGAATTTTCTTCGAAAACACGTAGTTAGCCATAAAGTCAAAGTACTTGTCGAGGGGGGTCGGGTTGGGGTAATAGATGTCCTTAAGCCTGAAGCTGGATTATCCCGAAAAAAAAAGGGTTTTAAAAATCAAAACAGGAAACTAAAAGTGCGGTTATCGGGAGTTAATGGGCGGAAAATTATTAATTTATTCTAGATAAAAATCCGTGATGTGCTTAATTTAGTACATTTTCAATTTTCTTTCGAGGGATGAAGTTTACTATTTAAAGGTGGACCTCATCCCTAGTCATCCTCACAAGTCTTCCAGACATCGACTCCTCTCTTAAGAAGAGAAAAACTCGATACTCTAAAAGTAGAGACTGAATTTTAAAATCTTCAACCCTTTTTTGTTGTTCTTGAAAAAAAGACCCAGAAATTAAACATGCGTTCAATGGTGAGTATAGTATTTAATTTAAAATTTCTTTTAGCATCTTTATGGATATGGTAGTTAAACCTTTATTAATTTAGGTGGGGCCCTAATAATTTTAAATTAAAATCCGTGATAAGTCTTGTCATTGAAACGCTACTAATACAAACAAAACCCCAAATTAAATGACCATCCTGACAGATAATTAGTACTTGGGTTAGTTTTGAGAAGCCATCAGCTATATACTATCGTGGACCTGCTTTCATTTTATGGAGCTATAGAGAAATCTCAGTTGTGACGTCAGCGCCTAGGTAAAACGTCACGAGCTTAACTTTGGCCATGTTTGGTACCACTTTGGTTCTATGGACAAATACCATGGGTGACGTCACACTAAGGCTTCTGAGAAAGCTCCATTGTTGCCAAAGAGCAACGATGTGTTTAATACGGTTACTGGTACCTCCCCCTCGGGCAGAACAAACAAACCATTAACATTGACTTGGTCTTAACTTATTCGGTTAACATCAATAGACTAGTGAATTTTCTTAAGCCTTTGCCTGCACTCTTTACAGTTGACCTTAGCCGTTACTTTCTGTACCTTGGCCTTGGTGTTATCCGTGCCTACACGTCTCGGAACTTACAATACGGGAATCGGATATGGAACGGGAATTGGAACAGGACTTGGAACCTATGGCGCAGGTATTGGAACCTATGGCACTGGTTTAGGAACCGGTATCCATACCGGTATCGGAACCGGAATCCACACTAGTGTTTCACGAATCGCTAGTCCTGTAGGTTATGGATCAGCTCTGGGAGGAGAAACTGTCGTAGTTGAACGTGAAGTTGCTCATCAAGGTCCTTATGGACAAGGAACAGTCACCAGGGAACGTGAAGTTGTTGGTTAGTAATTTTATCCGCCGAGGATTCTGATTGGACAATAATTGCTAAGCCTTTTCCACACACATACACATTCAATCATCATTGAATCTATGAATGGTTTTTAAACAAGTACAACTTTGTGTTTTAGATCAACGACCAGGATATGGAATTGGAATTGGTAGACGATACTAAAAAAACGGTAACTCAAAACACCAAAGATTTTTATTTTTTATGATTCTAAAGATTTAAAATATTGCATCAATATGTTTTTTCTAAAAAAAAAAAAAAAAAACAAATGTCAAATGTACCTGTGATTTAATTGATTAAATGAAATAAAAATTTCTTTTTGATTTAAAAATGGTTCCCATAATTTAACTGACCCACGATAAGGAATTCTATTGGATAAAAATGGAACACGCAATTTAACAGGGGGTGGGGCTTAAGTTACGACAAACTCTACACCGCATATAATCAGCATTAAATCGTTAAACTAACCTTGAATAATTGCGAGAATTGTAAGTCGTAATTTAATTCGATTTAAGAATGAAATTTTCAAACAAGTGCGTTATTACGTCAGACCCTTAGTTTCCTTTGTTTTTTAATTAAATGGCGCAAAGGATGACGTCATACCAAACCCAAAGATGATAATTGCAATTAAGGGAATAATTACACTGAGATATTGAGACTCTAAAATTTACAAAAATTACTAACATTATCTTTATTACCTTGAACTTCCGTTTATGGCTACTGAGCTAACACTTAAATTGTATAATAACCACACTCATTAATGGGTTAGTTTGGCCCTGAGGTAATTAACAATTTCGAATTTATCGAAGGTGGGTTTAACTACAAAAAAAAATTATTTTTCATTCATAAAAATCCCTAATCGACATTTGTGGAAATTTGAAGAAGTTTTTTATCAAAATGATTACAAGGACTCTATTTCAAGTGTTTCAATTATGATACTTGGAGAAAATACTCTACTGAATGTCTGTCTATTTTACGCTGGTAACGTCAATTTTAATCTATGAAGTCAGAATCAAAAGTTACGAGAAGTTAAAAAGTTGAAGTCGACTAAAAATTGGATTTTCTTCAAAATAAAAAAAGCTTATCTTTAAACAGTAATTTAATTATGAACTCCAGGCCTTAGGAGCGTGAAACTCGGAGCAATTACTCTACGGAATACCTAGTTTACGCTGGCAACACTGATTTTAACCTATAATATTAGAAACAAAAGTTATCAGCATCTAAAGACGAGGGAATTAAATTTGGGAACCAAAAAAAAAATCTAAAAAGTTGTTATTCTTTCAAACACTTAGCCTAAAAATTCAATATCAGATAGTAAAATAGACCTAAAGTGTAAAACTTGCAGACTCAAGGCCACAAAAGATAAACCACCTTAAATCACGTACTGTAACTCTTTGGCACCCATTAAAAAACGGTAATAAACTTGCAGAGATTAAGCCTAAAGATAAACTCATCCATCCTGGAATATAATTGGCTACCTGGGACTTTACCATCATTAAGAAAAACAAAATCTTAGAAATAAGATTTAAAATTAAAAAAAAACCCCTTTGGAAATATTTTTAAGCCTTGGTTTTTGGTAACTGAGAGGTATAAACCCGTTATATTTCAAACTAAAGTCTCAAGGACTAATGCCAATAGCCGGGGATCGCTTGGTAACTAAAATAGCGTAGCAAGACTTGCCTTAAGTGAAGTCTTAGAATTGTCTTATACAAGGGGAAAATTTGAGGAGTTATTGCATGTTGTTGAATCACGCATCTCTCCGGTTCATCCTAGTACGTAACCCCTGGGTAAATTTATATTAAAAAGGGGTTTTTCTCTAAGAGATATCAAACGAAACGAATGGACCATCCAGGATAAAAATCTAGTTTCTCTAGAATCATACCTTCCAGACCTTGAAATTTCTGCTTATTAAGTTACATCCCTTAATTTAGACCTTCGTGTTGTACTAATATATTAGACATAACTGTAGTATATAATACTTCCCTTCGAGAAAGGTGTACCATAAAGATTAGAGGTAATTGTAACAAGATTCTTCCCAACATCAGAGCAAGGTTACTAAACCGAATCAGATGCGCGATAAATAATTAAATCATCATTACTCTATTAACGCTGTTTAAATATTTGCCAATGCGTATGCGCTTGTGGATTTTTGTCCCACGTCAAGACCATCAAGGTTTGTGCCTGGTTAATTGCTGAGGATTTAGTAAATACCAAACAGTTATAGAATTCACCCTAGCACGGTGCCATGCTGACCATCTGAAGTTAGATGAACGGGAGAGCAAACAAAAAGGGTGGGGTGAGCCTGGGAAGAATCATGTTACATAACTAAAGTACTAAGAGAATACAGAGTGTAATCCTTCTACTATTATCCCCTTCTAGGATTAACTATTATGTGAGAGAAAAGGTATTTGTCCTTTCTGACAACGTTTCCACCGAATCCATCCGAGCTAGGTGCAACCAAACCCGTTTAACCCACAGTACACCAACTTGTTCTTAATCTCATTAAGGCGTCGGACGTCATGATAACGTGAGGAGTTAAAGGGTTCAACTAAAAGCCTTCCTTTTATTTCTTTCGTCTGAATTTAAAATTAGTTTCACGGGGTCTTGGTTTCTATAGCGTTATTGGCATCGCAATTACCGACAATCTGACGTATACTCGAATTTCTCGGAAGACAGGTATTTCCCCCGACCATGGTGGACCCCGCGTCAAATCTAAGAAAAAGGGTTGGCATTGAAAAAAGGGGAGACCACGATTTTCACCCAATGTTCATATGATGATACCAATCTTCTTTGGGATATAAAAAGACTCGGAACCAAACGATAAGACAACCACATTCGACTAAAGTTTCAACAAGGATCAACATACTCCTCTCAAGTGTTTAACGTTTTGAAATTATTTCAACTAACATAATGGCCAATAAGAGTTTGGTAAGTATTTGAATTTTACAAGTACTCGGACTGTTCAGAGAAGATATTGATTTATTAATTGGTAATCTGTCTTTTTAAATGGACAGATGTAAAGACATGATAGCTTGTAGTAAACTGTTACAAACAGAAGATGCATCTGTTGTAAATTATGTTATTGGAGGTTTCAATTTAATTGTTGATGCATTTTAATGCGATTAGCCAGTAACTTATTTCTTCGTGTCTGAAGACCTTGTACGTACAGATTTTACGATAGGGTCTTCGATTTTCTTAGAAACTTAGGGCGAAATTTAACTGCTTAGGGACATTATCACGTCAAGCAAAAACTATAATTCTTCCTTCAATTATTACAGATGGTACTTGCCGCCTTTATGGCTATCATTGTCTTGACGACAGCTGTTGCCTTGCACCACGGAGGTGGTGGTGGATACCGTCGTGGAGGATATGGTGGATACGGAGGATATGGTACGTTGCAAAGCTGATTTCATTTTTCAAATTTAATATTAGGCTTAATTCTAAATAATTTTTGTTAATTAAATTTAACAGGAGGACACCGAGGAGGTGGTTACGGAGGAGGAAGCTACGGTGGTTATGGAGGTGGCTACGGAGGTGGTTACGGAGGCGGTTATGGAGGAAGCTACGGAGGTAGTTACGGAGGAGGTAAGTCAACTGAGCTTAGTCTTCAAGCGTTAGGCCTAGCTAACCGACCAAGGCTTAATATTTCTATTTACAATTTATTAATAGGTTATGGTGGATACGGAGGTGGATATGGAGGACACAGACACCATGGTTAAACAAAACTACCAGTACCTTCGAAGAACAGAAAGATATACGACTTCAAACTAGGTCTAAAGCGAGTGTGATAAGAGGATTATGTACTTTCATTGTTTCATGATGCCATTAGCAATCAAAAGCTCATTGTACATACATTAAATTGTCTTTTAAAATAAAAATAAATATTTAAAAATAAAAGATATACCTAGTCATTATTCAACCTCAAGAACCTCAGTACCCTAATTTAGGACAGTTACTTTGTAGTAAGCAACGATTTATAACCCCACTTAACTTGACATTTCAAAAGAGATATAATTAAATTAATTACGCTTACAGCAACAGATGTTGAAGTACAAACATACAAATAGCCCTTCTAAGTTTATATAAGTTGTTGTTCGGCTAGAAAAATTAGTTTTTTCACAAAAACACGATGTCGCTTAAGGTAAGAAATCTAAATCTCCTTCGTCACTATGGTTTATTGGGATAAAAATTTAACTTAACTCTCAGCTAGCTACTTTGTTAATTACATCCCTACTACAACTGGGACAAAGCTTCAACTCAGACAACCTAGGAGGTTCGGAATGTTGCGAACTTAATGGGTTAACAATCAACGAAATTCAATCTAAATTCAACGGTGGTTCGTCAAATACACGACGTGGTTTAGGACCAGGGTTCCTGTCGCCTCAAGGGACATCGCGAGCTTTCGACTTTCCAGGATACGGTTGGGGAGGATGGTACAAGTCCATCATTTACAAAGGAGGTGGTAGTTACGGAGGAAGTAATGGTGGACAGCAGGAATCGAGTCAGTATGGTCAAGAGACTCGAGTTAGTCAGTTTGAAGAGGGTCAAAGTGGAATACAAGATGGTGGCAGTAGAGGAGGTTCATACGGAGGTGGTTCAAGTAGAGGATCAGGTGGTCAAGGTGCTGGCGTTGTATGTTGCGATAATTCAAGAGGTGGTAGTGGAGGTGGCGGTAGTGGTTTCAATAGGGCAGGTTTTCGTGGACAGTAATTTTGATTGTATTTGTAATTCTAAGTCAAATAAAATAATTTCTTGATGAATTTACTTAAAAGTCCGTTAGTTACATTCTCAATTCAAACCACGTTTTAATTGAAATATTTGTAAACCTAAAAAATTATTTTCTGAGCAATTTAGTATGACGTGATTTTTAGTTAGAATTAAAATTTTTTTAAGCAATTAAATTAAATTTAATTTAAATTCAAAGCACGCGTTTAATTCGTGGTTTTAGACATTTTCCTCAAGCCAGAAAAATTTGAATAAATTACGAATAACTAATTATCATAATTATCCCACTATGCCGTCCGTCACTGAATCCAATTACCTTTTATTAACTCCCCAATTAAAAATAAAAAATTAAAAAAATCTATAAATACTTCCTTATATTTATTTCTGTCTATGACGCAATGCATTATGGCCCCTGTAAATTTTAAGTCTACAATTACGTCTAAAATACTAACAGGGGTTGTTTAAACCTGTTTTAAATCAAAGTTAAAGAAAGTTTCAAGAAACTGCATGGTCAATAAACCCCAAAAATAAAAAAGAACTAAATCATGCAATAAAGATTAAATAAAACGTACGCACGAAAAGGCGAGGGGTCAATATTTCCGAGATAAAATTATAATATTTACGGGTTGAATTGACCCAAATTAAACCCCTTCAAACTCGGAAAGTAACGATTTATTCTGTGCTTTATTACAATTTTCAAGTTCATGGTCAAATACGCGAGGGGAAAAAATTGCTTTCACTTTTTAATTTTTGCGAAATGAAAATTTTATTTCGCATCTGCCCGAAAGGGAAATTTAATTTTTAGTTTTCTTGATTTAAAACTTGTTTCTACATTTGGTCCCCATTTTAAATAGATAGTAACATGACTGATAATTAATTTACTTCTTTAAATACGCTTAATTTGATGAGGGATGGAGCGTAAATAAACGCATTAATTTTTTGAGGAATTTTTCATGTCATAATTTCAATAATTTGCATTATTGTTTTGTAAATAAATAAATGGGATTCCGACTGACAACCAGTTTATCTCATGAACCACTTTATCTAGCAGGCTGAAATTTTACATGGATGTTACTATCAAGTAGTAGGTACATACTACGAAATATTTTTGAAATCAGCCACCATCTTGAAAAATGGCGGCCAGAAATGTAACATTATGAAATTACGCGTTTCGTTCTCAACCGATTCCACTAAAAATAACATACCGTTTAACTACATCCTATAAGCCCGGGACATCCTTCGCCATTTTATAAAATGGCGTCCCTCAAAGTAAATAAAACATCTTACTAGTCTAATGTCGCTACTAGTCTGTGTATAATACACAAGAAATTCAAACCACGTCTTAAATTTAGAGAGAGTTAATTTCATTTAAATTAAATTAGTAATTAACTAAAACATGTCACTATTCCTTGAAAATTACTTAAATAAATTTGAGAGGCCGTCTGAGTAATAAAATGAAATATTATTTAAGAACCGGTGGAGTGTAAAATAAAACCTAAAACCTGATGAGGCCGCCGCGTATTAATAAAAAATATATATTTCTTGCCAATTAAGGAATGTTTCCAATTATTTTATGTGGTATATATAATTTCAAATAAGAAGATGTATATAAAGAAGATTATAATGGCATTAAATTAATATATATGGCTCTCATTTCTTAGAAAACGTAAAGGGAAATAAAAATTAGGGGGATTTTCCCGAATCTTCAAATTGTAAATTTCAAATTAGTCAAGGTCGTTATTTTCTAAAATATTCATAATTCAAAGTCATCCCACGCATTATATCGGCGCTTTTTATTGAAGTTCTTACAAGGATTATGTTTTTGTGAAATTGATTCGACTTTTCCTAACTTTAAAATCGCATGCAGAAAAAGGCTTAAATAATTTTCAAACAAGGTATTGCCTTATATCATAAGCTGGGTAAATAACTTTAATTTTAAATCGTTGTGTTTAAATTGAGTAGGTACATAGCTCACGTATTTGTAAAACGTAGGGAGGTTTTTACAGTACCATTATTATTATCCTCTTCAAAACCGGGGAAAAACTTTCTTTTGAACATAAAGAGTTATGTTCATTTAATAACAAGATGGATATAGACACAAGTGTTTCGTCTAACTTGGGTATATCATAAGTTTATAAGTTATGTTCCATAAGTAGCATTGTCTTAATCAGTTTCTTAATTAAATTTAAGGGGTCATCCGTAAAATTAATACTCTGGATGCAATCTTAACTCGAAAACAGTGTCCCTTAGGGCAAACAAAATGGAGACGGAAGTTACATTTTCATACTCAAAATTGATTTCCTAAAGAACATTTCCCTTAATTTATACATGCAGACATATCACTATAGTACCATTAACTTTAAAACACATTAGTTGACGCTGGAATGACCACAGAATAATTACAGTCACAATTTCAAAGTGCCTGACATACTGCGACTTTTCCAGGTAGCATGATAACCCTACTACACCAGGTTCAATTACAACCACCTACTACACCAGGTTCAATTACAACCACCTACTACACCAGGTTCAATTACAACCACCTACTACACCAGGTTCAATTACAACCACCTACTACACCAGGTTCAATTACAACCACCTACTACACCAGGTTCAATTACAACCACCTACTACACCAGGTTCAATTACAACCACCTACTACACCAGGTTCAATTACAACCACCACCAACACCATCAAGTAGATCAAACCTAAAAAACCAACAGAGGCGCCAAAACCGGAGATTTCTCTATAATAACATAGAGGTGCGCGAACTAGCATTATATACACTACCAAAAAGTGGTCCTGAGAGGTTAACCAACTTACAAAAGGACCATACTTGGTTACCATCAAAAACCTAACTAACATAACTCCCTACGAAGTTTGTTAAACCTAAAACCTAAAGAATTTTGACGTTATAACCGGGAAATTCCCTTGGAAAAAAGAAAGTTTTCAAATTGACCTGGCACGATCTTATCAAACAGATAAAAAGAATTGAAAGGCATCGGGATGGAACACACCCACGTGGCTTCTATAAATAGTGGCCTCATCCGCTTCGAATCATCACAACATTTTTCAAACGCAAAAGCCAAAGATACTGAACTTAAACGGTACTAACCTAAAAGGGAAACCATGAAGGCAGCGGTAAGCATTGAACGCAACTTGATAATTTATTGTCTACAAGACAATCGTATCGCGATTGACCAAAGGGTCCATGCAACTGAAAGTTAACTTCTTCACAATGCCATTACAATATGTTCCAAAAAGGGTTGTCTCTTTGACCATTGACCAAAATTCCATAGAAGTAACTTATTAATTGTCTACAAGACAATCATATCGCGAGTGACCAAAGGGTCCATGCAACTGAAAGTTAACTTCTTCACAATGTCATAACAATATGTTCCAAAACGCGTCGTTACATATACATTCTCGACTCAAATTTGATTGGTCATAGAACCATACATCCCACAATGCTTCAGTCCCATAATTACCCTCACTTTTTGGAACACTATAAGCATAAGCAGACTACTCAATGAAGTAAAAAAACTTTCAGTTGATTTCTTTAACAATAAAACTTCACTCACCATCACTTATCTCCACAGATTATCGTAGTACTTGTCCTGGCATGCGCCATGACGGTCCTGTCACAGTATTACGGTGGTGGATACTACCGAAGGCCATACTACGGTGGAGGATATGGTGGATACGGCGGAGGTTACGGAGGCGGATACAACAATTACGGTGGTGGATACTACCGTAGACCAAGTTACGGTTACGGATACAATAATTACGGCGGTGGATACTACAACCGTGGTTACGGATATGGCGGCGGATACAACCGTGGTTACGGATATGGAGGCGGATATAATCGTGGTTACGGGTATGGCAGAGGATACTACGGATAACCTGGATAGAGAGAAAGAAAAAGGTAATTAAAATTAGTGTTTCGTTTAGAAATTATAATTAGAGATTGCGGAAAGGACATACAAATGAATATAAAGGTATAATCGCGGGGGTAGACACTTGAAAACTCAGGTGTACAATATGTCTTGCACTCAATGTACTGTCAAAGCTGAACTGTGAGTTCCGAAGGCCTTGGACTCAATGCACTGTCAAAACTGAACTCTTTTGAACTCAGGTGTACACAGTGATCCAGAGCGTCTACCCCCTCGGATATAATGAACCATAGTTTCTCTAACGATCTGGAGGTAAACAATGGGAGGAGCTAAGTCTCTAATATTTATAGACATATCTGACGTATGCGAAAATGTATGACGCTACATGTCGAATGAAACTTAGTCGTTAGATTTGATTAAAATTGCGCGCGATGTGACTGGCGATCGTGGCACGAGATATAGGGCGTGACACGAGAATGAATTTTGTTAACAAGAAGGTAGGATGTCACGTGATTGGTCGGAAGTACAAATTTCAAATTATCTATATGAAATCTATGAAAACTAATTTGAATTTTAAAATCATTTGGAGGTGGTATTTTCTGGATGTTTCACTGTGCAGATTGGTCTTATAATTAGTAGAAGAGTTAATAAAAAAAATCAGTTTAATTTGATTTAAAAATTTATAAAAGTTGAAGTTTTGGAAATATTCGCTTTCAAAATGCATTTAACTCAACCTATATCACGAGATTAATTTCAATCTAAGATATCGAAACGTAAGGAACTCTAATTTCAATTAACCGACCCTTTATCATTACAGATATACCATTGAAAATACCTGAAACCCGTGTTCAAAAAAGGACCATAATATTACAAAAACATTCGTGTCGCGGTGAATATTATTCATGTACAAACATAATCAAAAACCTCATTATTTTAAATAAAATAAATTCATATAAAATCTGCAATAAAAAAACACAAAAAGACAAAGCATTTTCTTGTGCAAAATATCAAGCATAAAAACTGTACTAGCGATTTCGTTAGGCTCATTAGGCTTAGGCAGATCATCGTTAAATCATTAACAGAAAAAAGAAAAGATATATAGAAATAATTACTGTGAAACTAGAATTAAAAAAAAATGGCGATTAACGAAGAGGCGTGGTGTTAATATTAACAACTTGAAAAAAAAAAAAAAGATTTTCTTTTATTCACAGCTAAGTCGATATGCCGAGTTAAATTCGAACTTTGACCTTCTGAGATAATTTATACAAATAACCCTAACTTAATGATTTTAAAAATACAGTTTGATTTGTATTCAACAGCTTCGTATAAATGGTTTTTTTAGTAGGACATGGACGTCTACTACATAAAAATTTTACCGAAAAATAAATATTTTAATGAATCCCTGAAATAAGTCGTTTTATGGTGATTAAAATTTATTTTAAATATTAGTAATGTATCGTTTGTAATTATAATAAAAATTATTATTTATATATATATATATTTTTAAATAGTTTTTCAGTATATTGTTTTGAATAATTTAGCTACTAATTGTAAATAGTTTAAGTGCTTTTCCAAACAAGGTGACTTTCCCAATAAAATCCTTTCTAGTTTGGTCTATTATAGTCCTTAAATATTTTTTTTTATTTCAGAGAAAGTAAAGGTATTTGACCTAAAATTAATCAACCTTTCGTAATTACACCGCTTAATTAATAAAATACACACATATATAACCCCTAAATTAGACTCAAATAAGACGTAATATGATCCAATTAAAAATGCATCAAAATCAAATTCCAAATAACACAGTGATATGTCGGTAATAAGAAGAAATAATAATAATACACACTTGTTAAAATAAAAAAATACATTGAACCACAAATTCTCACTAACCAAATTATTTCTAGACCTAGATAGCAATTAAATTCGGTATATGTACAGTACATTATCAGTATCATCATTTCAAACCCCATCATTAAATCACAATGACAAAATAATAGCTAAGCCTAAACTCTCAAAAAACCATGGAACTATGGCAACACCTAAGCCTAATTTCCATACCAAGAAGAAATTAACTTAAAACAAAACGCATCATTATATTCTATATAAGATAATAAATCTCAGACCTATCAAAATACACCCAAAACGCTACACGTCCTTACCCAGAATCCTCTAGTGGTAATATTAAAACCTATGGGGGGAAAACCCTGACCCTAAGCCATCCCCTTTGAGCTTAACTTTTTTCAATTCTCTGAAGTCACGATCCGTAATACCCCTAACACAATACACCCTTTTTGGCGGGAGAAACATCTAATGAACCAATAAAATGATTAGCAGGATATAAAAAGAGCGCGAAAGTGAAAATTAAAAGAGTTGGAGATTCTTACCATACTTATAAGCCCCCCCTTCCCCTGGCAAACGAAGGACGACCTCTCTTATGACCTAAGACGGTCCGTTTAACATCTTAGAGTCAATGAGGTCATATAAGGGGATGAGGGATAAAAATTAGGGTAGAGATAAGTAACTATAGTCGCTGTTTCAAATTACTCGGACAGACTTGGGTATAAAAGAGATCGGATATCGCATTGTCTTATCATTGTATTCGGTTTCTTGGGTCTTGAAATAAGAGTATAATAATGGCGTTCTTAACTCGTGCCTTCGTTTTAGCAGCATTAGTTGCGATTGCAGTGTCCGAGAATGGTGTTAAAGGTGGTAGATCTTCGTATTTTTCACCGGCTTACGTACCACCAGTATCGGCACCTTACGTCAAGCCCTACGTGGCACCTGTTTCGCCTTACGTTGACCCTTACGTAGCACCTTATAACAGACCCTACGTTGCACCAGTCTCACCATACAACCGACCCTACGTCGCGCCAGTTTCGCCATACACTCGACCCTACGTCGCACCAGTTTCACCCTACACTCGACCCTACGTTGCGCCAGTCTCACCATACACTCGACCCTACGTGGCACCAGTCTCAGCCTACACTCGACCCTACGTTGCACCTGTTTCAAGCTACTACGATCCTTACAACAGGAACACTTACGCTTCCGGTGCCTACGCTGCTAGACGAGCTCCAGTTTACGATTACCAGAGCGCTTACCATTCCCGCGTCGGTGGTTACGTACCACCTGTAACCTCATCGGTTCATACTAGGTACTCTGCAGCGTATGCTAAACCATACGACTACAGATCGGCCGAGTATTACCGAAGAACCTACGCTAATGTTCCATATGGTTCATACGCAACTGGTGTCAAGAGCATCGCTGCTTAAAGTGAGTCAATTTTGTTTAAGAGTGTTTTTTTAGTTGTTGGTACTGGGCCTTTAAAGACTTATTTCCATCGCACCAATTTAATTTGGTTTAGATTGAAAGCATATAGATAAAACTATACTATAAAAAGGCCCAAGCTTTTTTTTACTAAAATTTAATTTCCTTTTATCATTAATTAGTTCAAGTTGAAGTCGAACTAATTTTCTTATTTATATTTTGCAGGTTGACTCGTCAATATCAATGTATTTCAACAACTTTTATATTTCATTATCAATTGTTTTAGTATGAAAATAAAGTTAAGTTTTGGTTTCCATTTTTCAAATAAGTCTATTTAATGTGTTTCATACAATGCTATTGTAGATTATAGGCTTATATAATAAAAAATATACAAAGACCAAAAGATATATAGAATATATATTTTTTTATTGTTTTTATCTTATTCAATATAAATCACAGAAACGATTCTAATAGACTAAAGTCTATTAGACGATTCTATATTTCCTATAGTATATCACATCGGGGATGAACTGGAATATATTACGAGTATTAAATTATAAAATAATCTCAATCAAACAACAATAATATACTAACCAAATCACGAATGAAACCGTTGTTCTTCAAGAAGTTGTTTACTTCTTCTTGAGGACTGGTACAGCGGTTTGGTGAATGCTCTTAACTCCGGCGAGTTGTTGGTAACCTGGTGAGGCAACAACTCCGTGGAGTCCATGATGAATTCCGTGAATTCCAGTGCCGTAAACTCCACCGTTATATCCCAAACCTCCAAGACCGCCCAAGGTGGTTCCGTAAGCTCCACCGTATCTCAAGCCTCCGACTCCAGCCAAGGTGGTTCCGTAACCTCCACCGTATCTCAAGCCTCCTACTCCAGCCAAGGTGGTTCCGTAACCCAAACCTCCGAGTCCGTATCCTAAACCAGCTCCGTATCCCAAACCACTTCCGTAAGCTCCACGATATCCTCCAAGAGATAGAGCGGCTGGTGAAACAGCTCCGATTCCGGCGAGACCAAGTCCAGCGGTTCCGTAAACTGCAGGGCGGGCAACAACAGCTGGGGCAGCAGCGGCGATGACGGTTGGTCTTTGGACGTATTGCGCAATGGCTGGACGTGGGGCGGCAATGTAGGTTGGTCTTTGGACAATTGGTGCAATGGCTGGACGAGCAATGACGGCTGGGGCGGCAATTCCACGATAACCTCCGTAGACTCCTCCAAGACCGGCGGCTGGGGCGGCAATTCCGTAAGCTCCGAGTCCGGTGACGGCAGGTCTAGCAATGACAGCTGGGGCGGCAACTGCTACACCACGGTATCCGCCGCCGTATACTCCTCCAAGTCCGGTGGCGATGGCGGGTCTAGCAACAACAGCTGGGGCAGCAACTGCTACACCACGGTATCCGGCGCCATATACTCCTCCGATTCCACGGTATCCGGCACCATAGGCTCCTCCGAGACCACCGATACCACGGTATCCGGCACCATAGGCTCCTCCGATACCACCGATACCACGGTATCCAGCGCCATAAACTCCTCCGAGACCACCAATACCACGGTATCCAGCACCGTAGGCGCCTCCAAGACCACCGATACCACGGTATCCAGCACCGTAGGCGCCTCCAAGACCACCGATACCACGGTATCCAGCGCCATAAACTCCTCCAAGACCAGCGATACCATTAGCTCCATAGATTCCGCCAAGTCCTAATCCGGCTCCGTAGAGACCGGCTCCTAAACCAAGACCTCGGTAACCACCGTAAGCCAAAGATGCTGGGGCAACGGCGGAACCATAGGCTCCGTAAGCTCCAGCGACGGAAACGGGCGCAACGACTCCATTAGCAGCTACAACACGTGGGATAGCAGCAGCTTGGTAAGCTGGTAGACCGAGATGAGCGTAGTGTCCGGCCGCGTTGACCAGAGCGCCAAAAGCGCAGAGTGTAAAACAGAGAGATATCTAAACAAATCAAGAGTAAGTACTTGAGCTTACATGGACCTCCAATGGACAACGTCAGTATCTAATTGACGAAACCATCTCATTATCCATAAGTATCTCTTACCAGGGCATTCATGGCTTAATTGGAATCAACGGAAGATCCGAAGTGTTGTATCCAAATGGCGACACTCTGTATTTATACCGAAACTACTTAACTCCTCCCACTTAACAATAAATCCTTGTTTGTGGTTTATACTCCAAATAGTTTACAATATCTTGGCTACAAATCTACCGCCGTATTAGCAATAGATACCCCTTTTTTAAATTTTCAATTTAATCTTGAAAAAAACTCTAGTAAACTTAACCAGCTAGTTTAGGCGTTGATCTGGGTCACGAAAAACATTCTTCATTTCTCTCGGATGCCACGAGTAACCTTTTAAACCATCACATCTCTCATATAGAGAGCGACTTTTTATACAGGTAAGTTTCTTAACTTACAATCGAAAGTTTATCATTATCAATCTTAATGTTTAAACCAAAAACCAGGTATCTTAATTATGGTTAAAGATACTATGTACTTGGTTTTGGAAAATTGTCAAGTTGTTTTTCCGTTGTCCTTTCCCATTCCCCTCCCATTTGTGGTTCAAAACTAAATCATGTCGAGGTTAAGACCGGTAATAAGTTTCAAGTCATAGATTGTGACACATTTTTGGATGCGACACGGGCTAGTCAGTTAATTAAACCAAAATGTCTATTTAAAATATTAGATATGATAATTGCAATTAGCTTAACGTACAAGGGTCAACGCGTTGGGTCACGTTATTCAAATCAGGTGATACTAGCCTAGTCGTACAATAGATAGGCCTAATGCGTCTGTATAGAGTGGTGCTGATAGGGGCGGAGCTACGGGGACGTGACGTCCATATTGGTAGTTTAAATTGTATGACCTGAGCTAACGACTTTCAATATGGTCCCCAAAACCGAGGTAAGTAAGTGATAGGAGGGTGTGACGTCACGAGAAGTTTCGTAGTAGCAGACTACAGTCTTTAAGTGTAAACAAGTAACTTTTCAAATTGAAGCATCAATTTTAAACCTTCCCTTTAAAATAAATTGCGGATGTATAAAGACAACAAAATAAATAAGTAATCCTCATAAATAAATAATTAAAAAAAATCACTGCGAAAAACTAGAATAAATGATCTGATATTTATCACTTCGATACGTTTCGGCATTCCCTCCTTGAAGTAACGAGACAAGTTTTCTCCATCATCCCACTGATAGAATTACTTCCACCTACTTAACTAACTCCAAAACCATGGTACGCATTAAAATTAGGGTCTATATCAACCCACCCATTCGTAAAGGACCCCACATTGAGTACCTACCCTGCAGTTACTTCAATTTGTAATTAAAGAAAAAATATATTTTTTAAATGAAACTGAAAGGATTGGGAAAAATCGCCGAGGATGACAAGTTTTCTAAACTGGGTCAGAATGTGATTTACTTTCGTCGAAAAGTCATCCCAACTAAAAAAAAACATTTTTTTGTTTTTTTACCGCTAATGTTGATTAAAAGTAAAGTTGTTTTAATTTATGACAAAACAACAAACAAGCCAATCAGATTAAATTTATTAAGGGTTGGTAATTAAGTTCTGTGAAGTCGAGCCTATTTATTGGCCAATAGCGAACACACTTGATTATTATACAGGGTGTTTATGATAAGCATAAATTAAGCCGGGGATGTTCTTTGGGAAATAAATTTTGAGTCGAAAATGTAGAAACTTCTATCTATGACATTTTGTTTGCCCTAAGGGACACTGTTTTCGAGTTATGATTTTCAAGAGTGTTTTAGGGATGACCCCTTAATTAAATTAGAAATCCTTGTCTTGAAATTAGTTTCTTAATTAATTAAATTTAAGGGGTCATCCGTAAAATACTCTGGATGCAATCTAATCTTAACTCGAAAACAGTGTCCCTTAGGGCAAACAAAATGGAGATAGATAGAAGGATAGAATATTTTAGACTCAAAATTGGTTTCCCAAAGAACAGCCCCCCTTAATTTATGCATGTAGACTTATCAGAAACACCCCGTATGTAAACGAGATAGGCGTTTAAAAGTATCCAATAATGTTGCCAAATTTAATAAAAATCTTTCGAAATCACATCATCTTCCAACCCAAAGAGCCGCTATTGTTTTTTATTTGTTGATAACAATCATACGCCGGTGTCATTATTTACATCCCAAAAATACAAACAAATTAAAAATAAAAATAAACATAAACAAAACACCCTTAAGTTCTAAACAAGCTATTCCTGTTTTAATTTAAAAAATGAACGTTAATCTCGAGACCGACGAAACTTAATAAAAATTTAATGATTAACGTGATTCATCTATTGAATATTAAACTTAACCTTGAGTCCTTGACCTTTCACCTCATCTTCGAATCCAAATGTTACAACCAGGTACATCAAAACTGAATACTAATGAAGTGAAGTCACACAGAAAAATATATATATCTGTAAATTTTCTTAAAGAACAAGTATTAATTTATTACTATCTGCTTTAGCAACCCGGAATCGAATTTTGACGAGAATTTTTTTTAAATAAGCAGTCTAGAATGATTAAATTAATTAAATGTTAATTTAATTTAATTTAATTTAACGAGTTCGGCAACCAATTTAGAGCATACATAACTAACAATTTGTGGGTTTGGCGGGAAGGGGTGGCAAAATGATATTTGTGTTTCATTAAATTTAAGTTTTTAGGTTTGAAGTTAAACATTATAATAAACTTAATAATACTTATTTATTTTCATCTTTTATGTCATTTGTATTTTCGTAATATGGGAATTACCCAAAATTTCTACATGAATCAAAAGTAAAAGTTAAGTTCGTTAAGTTTCTAAGAAATTAAAGAATAGAGAGAGAGCTTTCGTTTGGGGGAGGAGCTAAGATTCATGAGATAATTACACTGGGTTCAATGCAGTGGGAAAGCTGATGTACCCACCAATATATATGGCTGCCAGATTGTGTGACGTACTACTCATGCCAATTGAAATCTCTCTATATTGTTCTTGAGGGCACCACGTGACTTAAAACAAAACACAGACGCAACATGGAGTGGTACTGGACACACCTAGTCCTTGTTTCTATCGCGCGACTGTAGGCTTTTCAAATACCCAAAGTGCTAGTTTTCGAAATAAAACTCAATATATTTCTTTGAACCAAGCCCCTCCTTGGTCACTGCCTCATTTCGAAAGCTACAAACTTAGATAAGTAAGATTTGACTTATGAATGAACACATTTTGAGCCAATATTTCTATGGTAGGTCCTTGGAAGTCAAGGTTAAGCGAAGAAAAAACCAAAAATTCATATTTAAAATTTGAATAGACTCCGTGATGAACGCTGCCCGCTGACATTGTCGTAAAATTATCATTTCCAACCCTTTGATCATTTTCATTGAAATTATTTTTTTTTCAAACTCACGATTTATTCACAAAATTTTATATAAACTAATAAACCAAGTGAAAATTTTCACTATTTGCGCGAGTACCTTCATTGGGTAAACTTGAAATTCGTCGAGTAGCGAGCGAGTGAACCGGTGAAACATAAGAAACCCAATTTTAAACATTAATCAAAACCATGACTAAATTGGTGAGTTATATCTCGATTACTTTAAATATTCCCCCTCTTTAAGTTAATTACCTTCTTTAATTAATTAAAGAAAATTAATTTAAATAAAATAAATATATTTTCAGTTAATCTTTGTACTCCTGTTATCCTGCGTCATGATGACGTTGGCAATACACGGTTTTGGCGGCCATTACGGTGGACATTTTGGGCGTGGTTTCGGCCATTACGGGGGACATGGTTTCGGCCATTATGGGGGACATGGCTTCGGACATTACGGAGGATTTAAAAGATTCGGACACTTCGGTGGTGGTGGTCACTTTGGAAGATTTGGTCACAAGAAACATTTCTTTGGATAATTTAAACGAAATAAATCTCAAAATTTGCTGCTATAACTAACATTTACCTCAATGTATTAAAAATAAAATGGATTTAATAAATAAAAAAAACAATGATAAAGATCTATCTTTAATGCCGAGTATTTAAAAATATTCAAGTTCATGGTCGTACATTAATACCGGTTAAGTTTATCCAGAAGTATATAATACTTCTCTTCGAGAGAAGTGTACCACCATAAAGCTTAGAGGTAATTGTAACATGATTCTTCCCACCAACATCAGATTAACATTTATCATAGCAAGGCTACTAAACCGAATCACATACGGGTTAAATAGTTCCCTCATCATTACTCTAGTAGCGCTTATTAACTATTTGCCGAGGCTCATGCATGCGCTTTTGTGTTTTTTGTCCCCCCACGTCAAGACAATCAAGGTTTATGGATTGGTTCATTTCTGAGGATTTAGTAAATACCACTGTTGGTAGTAGACCTAATAGACAACCACAAACAGTTATAGAATTCACCGTAGCACGGAGTATGCGATGCCCATCTGAAATTTGATGAACGGGAGAGGAAATAAAAAGGGATCCCTCGCCTGGGGAGAATCATGTTACATAACTAAAGTATTAAGAGGATACACAGTGTCACACTTCTTCTATTATCCCCTTCTGGTTTAGCCCTTAGCGCAATAAGGAAAACCATAACCAGGGCCTCATACGTCCACGCCTAACATCCAGTACACCGCAACTTAAACACAAATTAATGGTCACTGAATTTCAATCTAACTTTATACAACTACCAAAGGGTAGTATGACCTTTCCCATATGTTCCCGAAGTTACCAAGTTTGAATTGATAACGAATAAAGACTAATGGCATACTGGTACCTTCGATAGTGTTAAGGGTTTATGGGAAAATTACGAAAAGGCTGTATCTAATGATGGATTAACATTTAACTTAAGTTGTTTCTAAAAGAAAAAGAGTGAGTTGAACCATCCGTGAGATATTTTAGAGGGCCTCAAAATTCTAAGAAAATTCTTCGTGGACTTTAAAGCTATTATACAACCTTAGCATCTTTGATAGACCATTCAAAATCCGACCACATACTTCAAAATTTTATATTGGCACGGAGCCCAGCCAAAAAAATTAAATCCATATAGGAAGAATAGGAATTTTCCTCCGGAATTACAGGAGAAAATTTCTTATAGGAAAATATAGGACTAAAAATTTTCATATATAATACTATTTTGGCTTAAACTTTGTAGAAAAACCTAAAAAAAATAACAATTTGGATTTTACTTTGAAAAGAGGAACTTAATTAAAATATAATATATAAAAAATCCTGAGCAAACTCCGCAATTTCGGACATGTCTAGTCAAATGTGATCTCGATAAAAGAGCTAAATGTTGTTAAATTTGATGCTTAACTATATTAAAACTAGGGCTAAGTCAATTCCTGGTTAGTTGTCTTCTCAAGGTGTTAAGTAACTTTACAGGTAAGTGGTTTTGTCGTGTTCATTAAGTATATGGTGGGCCTCAAATCACTTTCTCCCTTCCAACTTCTTCTTGGGTTTAAAAATTTAAGCGAATTTTTCGGAGGGGGCCTCTTTAATGGGGTGATAAGTTCTATAAAAAGGAGTTGATCCTTTGGGCCCAAGTCCGTTTATCAACAACCAGCTGTTCGATAAGGTATAAGTGCGTCGAGATAACACTCTTCGGAGGTCATTTTTGGACAAGTATTTGGACTCTGCAGTAGCCAACCCTGTGACAAAAATCATCATGAAGATCGGAGTAAGTTTGAACTATATTATTTGAAATTATTGGTAGTACTGTTTCACTACGCGAAAACTTTAGTCAAAAATATAGGATATTTTAGGACCTTTCATGATAATATAGGATAATATAGAACATTTTCAATAATATTATAGGATAATATAGAACATTTTCAATAATATTATAGGATAATATAGAACATTTTCAATAATATTATAGGATAATATAGAACATTTTCAATAATATTATAGGATAATATAGAACATTTTCAATAATATTATAGGATAATATAGAACATATTCAATAATATTATAGGATAATATAGAACATTTTCAATAATATTATAGGATAATATAGAACATTTTCAATAATATTATAGGATAATATAGAACATTTTCAATAATATTATAGGATAATATAGAACATTTTCAATAATATTATAGGATAATATAAAACATTTTCAATAATATTATAGGATAATATAGAACATTTTCAATAATATTATAGGATAATATAGAACATTTTCAATAATATTATAGGATAATATAGAACAGGTTCAATAATATTATAGGATAATATAGAACAGGTTCAATAATATTATAGGATAATATAGAACAGGTTCAATAATATTATAGGATAATATAGAACAGGTTCAATAATATTATAGGATAATATAGGACCTTTCATGAAATTATAGGATTATATAGGACCTTTCATGAAATTATAGGATTATATAGGACCTTTCATGAAATTATAGGATTACATAGGACCTTTCATGAAATTATAGGATTACATAGGACCTTTCATGAAATTATAGGATTATATAGGACCTTTTATGAAAGTATAGGATAATATAGAACAGGTTCAAAACTGCAGGAATTATAGGACAATTATAATAAAATTCAATTAAATATTAATTTTTGTTTCACACAGCTTCTCACTATCATTTTGGCTGTATCTATGGTCCTAGCGACTGCCCAGTACTATTCGCCAGTATATTCCGCTTACAGATCGCCATACGTTTCATACGCCCAACCAGTATACTCATCATACGCTGCTGCCTACCCAGCGGTCAGCGCTGGTTATTCAAACTACTATCAACCGGTCTACAGCGGTGGCTATTCTTCATACTACAGTCCAGTCTATGGGGCCAGTTACGCTGGACTAGGAGGGGGTTACTATTACCCATTGAAGAAATAATCAGGTACCGTGAAACTTTCCCTTTAAATATCATAATAGAAAAATCCTTTAAAAGGTCAGTCTGGTGTATTGACCACCAGGGGCTGGTGACGATGAAGCCCTAACTCTTATGTTATCCAAATACTCTACCAATGTTCTAGCTTACTTCCCATTCCCTAATTACACAACGCAATAACTTTGATTCATTAAATCTAATTAGTTATATAATTAACATTTACAGGAACCATGGTATCAACGAAATCTCGAGCATAAATGAAACCCAAGTACAAATA
Source organism: Phalangium opilio (assembly GCA_019434445.1). Lineage (NCBI taxonomy): Eukaryota > Metazoa > Arthropoda > Arachnida > Opiliones > Phalangiidae > Phalangium > Phalangium opilio. The sequence continues at coordinate 149,886 of JAEQBA010004568.1, read as the reverse complement.
ATCTACCTCATTCATCATTACTATTGTATCTTTTAAATTTAGAAATTAAATTTAATTCTTAATAATCACACACTAATGTACGCATTTAATTGACGAATAATAAAATCGTCGCGTGTTGATTGGTACTAAATTTGAGTTAATAATATTGACAACACTAATTTTACATAAATTTAGTCTTTTTTGAGGAAAAAGTGGGCCTTATCTTATACATAATAAAACAATAAAATCTTCCCTTTGGAAATTTGACAATAAAATATAAATAAGTTTCCATTTATCAGATGGTAGACTAGTCTACTAAAATTTTCCGATTAAATTATGACGTCACAATAGCTAAAAACGGGGGATTTACTTCCATGTACTTCAACTAATAGACTTCTAGAATATTTATAGAGATTATAATATACTTAAATTTTGGTTTAATGAATTAAGGAAGTTTACATCTCAAAATTTAAAATATTGAAAAAATTGTAAGTATACTTTTATGATAGTTGATATAACTAAAGTCATTTGAAGTGCATTTATAAACGAGGTCATTTAAACACAGGGAAACGATATACAGGGTGTTTCTGATAAGTCTGCAACTCTACATCCATAAATTAAGGGGGATGTTCTTTGGGAAATCAATTTTGAGTCGAAAATGTTCTGTACTTCTATCTCCATTTTGTTTGACCTAAGGAACACTGTTTTCGAGTTATGATTGCATCCAATGTATTTTACGAATAACCCCTTAAATTTAATTAAGTAACTGATCAAAAGACAATGATTTCTAATTTAATTAAGGGGTCATCCCTAAAACACTCTTGAAAATCATAACTCGAAAACAGTGTCCCTTAGGTCAAACAAAATGGAGATAGAAGTATAGAACATTTTTGACTCAAAATTGATTGATTCCCCAAAGAATATCTCCATTAATTTATGCATGCAGACTTATCAGAAACACCCTGTACAATATGTATCATTTTGATTTTTTTTCCATAAATTCGATCAAAACATTTTTGGATAGAAATTAAAATAAAAGGTTATGTACATTTAAACGCACATGGGAAAGTGTGAAACATTGTGGATCCAAGCACAAAAGGATCGTTTAGGATAACAATGTGTGTATTTTACTCCCTATAACATTACTCGCTCTGTTGAACAGAACAGCTATAGACGACACATAACGTAAGTTACAAAGAATTTGGAATAGACGACTTCTTCTCATTATTTCCTTGAATGTATATACATATATATTATTTTTCCACTTCACGCTATATATTGGTATAAAGTTTCATGTACGTTTTTTCCTACACAAATAAACTACATTTTTTCGAGACAAGACTAGGCCTACATGGAATCACTAGATAATAATCTAATTATCTTCACCGTGGAATTTTTCCAATAATTTATTGTTTCTAAACATTTATAAATTATTATCTTATTTCCCATAAACATGGCCGACGTGAGAAATTAAAAGCTACGTATTTTTCTATTTTATTAATTACTCATGCCCTGATTGTTGTAACCCTTAAGTTTTTGGTATCATTTGAAAGCGGAGAAATAGGGCTATAATATAATCAAAGGACTTAAATGTATCTCTTATAGAACCAGAGTTATAAGATGTCATGCAAATAAGCCCATATTAATCCAATGGAGAGAACGTTAATGAATATTTTGCTTAATTACTCGGGCCCTAAATATTGTAAACCCCAAGTATTTAGTATCATTTGAAAGAGGAGAAATAGGTCTATAACATACTCAAAGGACTTCCTTGTATCTCTTAAAGAACCATAGTTAAAAGGTGGCGTGTAAATAAGCCCATATTAATCCAATGGAGAGGACGTTAATGAACATTTTGCTTAATTACTCGGGCCCTAATTATCATAAACCCCAAGTATTTAGTATCATTTTAAAGAGGAGAAATAGGGCTATAACATACTCAAAGGACTTCCCTATACCTCCAGAATCACAACACTTCAAAACACCCCTACCAAAAACCCGCACTTTTCGCAAATTTACCTGTACATACCCTATTAACAAACAACAACAATTAAATAAATAAATAACCACAAAATTAACAAGATAAGCGTAAAAAAACCCCAGTCATGAAATTCATTCTAGTCATATTCACTTCCGCCGGAACTGTACAGGAAAATTAAACCAAATATAATAATTGTGCAAGAAATAAAATAAAAAAAAATTAGGTAGATAGGGAAGATTTTTGTCTTCAAATTTGTCTGGGTTAACCGTAAAGTGGAAAGTAGTTTACGGACGAGCTACCGTGTAGTAAAATATGGTTTTCTCCCAAAAAAAACATAACTTAAAAGGTGGTGAGCCCACCGATAGTTGTATCCAGGAAAAAATGACCACTTCAAGAGACATAACATAACGTGTGTGCGTGTATAATGTTTTTCTTTGTAGGAAGAATTACCTATGTTATTTGGGTGTTTTTTTCTCTCTCTTTCTTAAATTTATTGGATTAAAATCAGATTATTTTCTTTTAAAGAAATTCCACTATCTCCGGTAAACGCTTGGATGATTTGAGGGTTACGCTTCGAGAAACGCTTTTAGAACAGAATAAAAAGTTTTACTTTAAAAAACTTAAAGATTATAATCCGCTGGTTTTGCGGTATGGTTAAAGAATATCGGTGATATAGTTTCTTTTGTTAGTTAAAAAGTTGCTTATTGAACTGGCTAGCTGGCTTACCGCTTAACCACTTCGTAATTTAATAACAATAATAAGAAAAAGCAAATTTGGACAAATTTGATCGCGTGAGGTTTGACAGCTAATTTACTTCCTGAAAAAAATGTTTATTGAAGTTAACCGATTGAATAGATTGTCGAATAATTGCGCTTACATTTTTATAATGGTTATATAAAATAAAATTAAGAGAAATTGCTTCATTCTACGTCACAGCACGTGCTTTTTAAACAATTTCTTAATTCCACGTGTTTGTCTGATAATTGCGATTATTTTTAATCAAACCCTTATTTTGCAGCTCATGTCACTGCGCGTGATTTTTAAGAATTTCTTAATAATTTCACGTGCGTGAATGTATATTTTTAATCAAAGCTTTATCATTAATAGATGGTTCTATATATTTGAACATATCTTAGGTCCACGTGACCTGCAAACAATCTGCGCAAGCTCACAAATACCCGTTGGTCTATAATAACTACAACGCTATTTATCACAAACCACCCTTAATTAAAACATTTCTTCCTAAAAAAATTATATATATAACCAATTAATTAAGTAGCTTCAAACTAAATACAGTTTCAATCAACCACAACCAATTAGTAACGAGGAAAACACCGAAATCAAAACCCGAGGGGTCGGACGTTTAGGAAAAAGTGTACGGGATTTCGAAATCCAATTTGATTTCGTCGGATTTCGTTTGATTTCGTCGGATTTCATCGGATTTCATTTGATTTCATCGGATTTCGTCGGATTTTGTTTGATTTCAGAATTCGATAAAAATCCAATGGATTTAATCGAATTTTGAGATTTTTCCCGTGATTCCGTCGGATTTTGCTATTTTTACCGTGATTTCGACTGATTTTGCGATATTTCCCTTGATTTCGTTGGATTTTGAGGTTTTTCGCTTGATTTCCTCGGATTTTGAGATTTTTCCCCGTAATTTCGTCGGATTTTGTGATTTCTTTTGATTTTGGATTTCGTAAATTTTGTAATGGATTTCACGATTTCTTTACTGATTTTGCTTCTGATTTTGTGATTTCGCTTCTGATTTCGTGATTTCTATGTTGATTTCGTGTTTCTTTGTTGATTTTATGATTTTTTGTACTGATTTTATGATTTCTTTACTGATTTTGTGATTTCGTTGCTGATTTCGGATTTTTTATTTGATTTCGAAATCAGCATTGATTTCGGATTTTTTATTTGATTTCGAAATCAGCATTGATTTCGGATTTCTTAAATTGGATTTCACGGGTAGCGTACGGGATTTCATGAATGACCGACCCCTCGTCAAAACCCCAAATCGATTAGCGAGTTTTAAATACTTCCGTCTATAACCACTAATATTAAATATATTTAGAAATACTTATTGGCTATTTAATAGAAGCCCTAAAGGTAGGCTATATAATATTCAAAAAAAAAAAACTCATTGTAATATAAGAGCTATTAACCATACATATTGGTACAAAATTGTTTATGGTACATATTAAAGGAAAGATCTATATACGAGGCCTACACATTCATGTTTAAACACAATAATTTAGAAATACTGAAAAACCAGCGTATAATGATTACGAGCCATTCTAGAATTTTCCAAAAGTTTGCAAATAAACATCATCAAAAAGTTGCAGAGAGTATTGTACATCCTCATACATACATTTGGGGAAAGCAAACGATTGTTTGTCATGCACAAATTTTGGACAAATTATTCAGGAAATATATTCAATATAGATTCAGATATTTAGTTCAACTTATTTATATAAATAAGTCTATATAACCTAATTCTATCTCAAGATTATAAATAAGTAAATTAGAAATTATAGTACGAAGTATATTTGTTTTAATTTATGTTTGTTTACCTTTGATTCCTCGTGAATTTTTTAATTCTCTCCCACACTAATTTTAATTATAATCGCTTAAAATTCTAGTGGCACGTGTCGAATTAAATTTGGCGCGAGATTTGATAAAAATGGCGGGAGATTCAACACGTGCCATGAGAATGAATTTTGTCAACGAGAAGACAGGGTGTTTGTGATTGGTCGGAGGTGCAGATTTTGAATTATACATGAAATCTTGAACTAATTTGAATACTAAAATCATTCGAAGGTATTTCCTAGGATGTTTCACTATACAAAAATTTAAAAATAATTTGACTTTCCTTTTCACCCTTCGTTTAATTAAATACTAGGGCATATATTTCCACTCCATACTTTATTATCTTTGATTGGAGCTACGAGTCTAAGATTATTAGCCATGTCTCTAATCAGAATTTCATTATTCCGACTACAGATTTGTACAACCTATACTTCAAAATATTGACTTCGACTGGGGAGTTGATACTATATTGAAAACCCATAACTAATCCTGGTTGTACGAAGAGCAATTATTTCACGAAACTTTCTAACCCATCCATGTGCAAAGTACTTCCTCAAAAAACCTATGAGCACAACGAAACTAAAAGTACAACTATATAGAAGGAAAAATTATTCGAACTCATAAAATACCTCAGTCTAGTTAACATTACTTCGGACATTAAAAATTTCCTTCTAAAAATGTTTAAACGATGTTATTTCGGAAGTAAAATTGCCTGAATGTATTCATTTATCACCAGAACCCTCTATTATAGGTATTAATTTTAAAAATTATGTTCAAAACTAAGTTTAAAGTAGCAAATAATGCCACACAAGTTTGCAATACAAAATGTTCATTCAAAAAAATCCCTGACTTTCAAAAGCTTAAATTCCCTGAAAGAATTTTACATTGACATTTTCCCTGGACAATTTTAACACTGTCAATTGAAGAAAAGTCATAGGCCTAATGTTGCAATTTAAAAATACAATACCACGGACTTATAAATATATTAATTCACCAATATCGAATTCCTTGATTTTTAAAATTCCCAAACCTTGTCCCTGAAAATAACATTTCAAATAACCTGACTATTCCAGGTTTCCAGGTCAGGTACCAAGCCAACCCTCAGACATACCTAATACTCCAATAAAAACCAGCCAGATTTCAACTATAAAATATTCACGAAAAGAATTAAAACATTCATGACTACGAAGCGTACAGAATCCTTTAAATTTCACTGGAAGATCAAACACCCCTTTATTAAAATCAGATTAATCCGTAAAGGGCGCTGACGAACGTTTAGAAAAAAAAAAACGTTATTCAACTAGAAACTATCGGAAGTAACAAGTTACTTCCTCTAAACCTCAAGATACCATTGTTACTATTTGTATTAAATAAAAAAATATACATGACAAATATGGGGGAGGAGATTTTACAAAATTTATGCAAGCTCCGCCTTGATTTCGTTTAGTTTTCTTACCATTATGCATTTATTTTCCTTTTAATGTTATGAATTTAGTTTGAAAAACAGTTATTTTGATATCTAAGGGGTTGGATAGAGGGGGGAGTTGTTCAAAGTTGTATTTTTTCTGTTCAATAATTTCTCGGGTATATAAAGCAAGGGTTGACCATGTTGGTCACACAATTGCATCTCATCTCTTAACCAGTTAACAACAGTTTCAAATTTTAATCGAGAAAAAATTTGAAACTTTATTAGAAAAGTGCTTGGAATATTGGATAAATATTTTTCGGTCAAAAAAGGATAACGTTTAAATATATTTAAATAAAAATGGTGAGTTTTTTTTTATGATTTGATTTACTAAAGTTTTAGAACAAAGGGTTTCGTCGTATAGTGTAATAATTACAATTAGATGCAAATCAAAGACAGAATTTAGATTAAAATAATGAAGATTTTAAACTGAAATGGAAGTTAAAAAATACCTTAAATGAATTAAATTCTATTTTAGTAATCGTAAATTAGTTCGAAGGGGATATAGATAACAGACTTTAAAAATTAATAATCATTTAAAATCGTGTATAATTTTAATCAACCGAAGTTATAATTAGATATTTCAATCAAAATTACTTGCATTCAATACAAATTCTTCAGTCTAGGAGAAATGATATAATTTACACCAGGAGTCGAGGCTACTTGTTCCGCCAAGTAGCTTGACCTCCTACCATGGTGTAAATGTTATCAGTCCTCAAGTCTGAAAACTAAGCATAAGTTAGAGCAAGTTTTAATTAGATCTACATCTACTTCCGTTCCCAAACCAACCACTAATCGTAAAACCCTTTAATTACAGGTACTTTCCATTATTCTCGTTTGCACCCTGGCCCTAACGGCGATGGGGAACCCAAACGCTTACCACAAACAAGGCTACACAAGTTACAATTCATTCGAAAGCAAAAGAGTCAATCACCCAGACGACGACTACCAATCAGCGGCAGCTCCAGCCGATAACTCAGCCTCTAATTACAATACCGGGGTTAATAATTACGACGACGTTAACTCCGACTCTAATTACCAAGGGGGGAGTAATTACGCCAATAACAATGGAGGGAGTTACGCGAATAACCCCGTAGAGCATACGAGTTACAACACTTACGGTAACTCAAACAGTCAGGCGACCCCGTCCCCTACGTACCATGACAACCCACCACCGGCTGTCCCTACGTACAATGACAACGCGGCACCTGCCCAAAATTCTTATAGTCAAACGCCTGTACCTGTAGCACCTGCGCCTAGTAGTTACTCTCAGTCCCAAGTTTACGCCCCCCAAAATAATTACCAACAACAACAGCAGCAGCAACAGCAACCCGCGTCAGCTCAAACCCAAACCCAGCCCCAACCCGACAACAGGATAGGTTACGCCCAACAACCCCAACAACAAGGGGGTCACCAACAACAACAACAGGCTAGTTACGCCCAAGCTAGTTACGGTGGAGGTTATGGAGATTACGGTGGTGGTTACGGAGGTCAAGGAGGTTACGCTGCTGGGGGTCAAGGAGGTTACGGAGGTGGTAATGCCTTGGGAGGAGGAGGTTGTAATTTGGGAGGTGGAAAGAGTGATGGAGGTTACGGCGGTGGGTACGGAGGTGGTTACGGAGGCGGTAGTGTAGGAGGAGGTTATGGAGGCGGTAGTGTAGGGGGTGGTTACGGAGGCGGTCACGCTGTTGGAGGTATCTCAGGCAAAGGCTTAGGAGCTGCTAAAGTTGGTGTCCAATTGGGTGCCGCTGTTGGAAACAGCATCGGAGCCAAGGCTGAAGCCTTGTCCGGAATTGGTCAAGCTGTAACCAACTCAATCGCGCAGACCAGTAAGGGATTGGTCAATGGTATTCAAGTACGTCCTCTGCTAATTGATATTAAATAGGCCACAACAACTAAAAACCATTTACTTAAAACAGGGTTTAAGAAACTTGGCCGTAGCCGGTCTGAACTTGAAATCTGGGATCGCGAATGCCCTTCGAGTTATCCCAGTCAAACTCTTAAACGTCGTTGGTACAACCGCAGCCGCAAAGGCAGCATTAGCTACCTCATTGGTACAAGCCGGTAAAACCGCAGCGGCTGGTCTCTCTCAAGGTTTAAGTACCGGTCTTGGTATCTCCGCGGCTAAAAACCTTGGAGGCGGACACTCGAGTGGTCTAGGACTCGCTGATAGTTTGGGTCACTCCATCGGAGGAGCGACAATCAGCCTCAAAATCGGAGGTGGTGGTGGCAATGACGGAGGGTCAGCTGGTCACGGAGGTTACTCTTCCCATAAGAAATAAACTAACCGCACCAATCATACTTGTTCCTACACTAATAGCATCAGTTCATCTATTGGACGCGCTAGGTGAGTGGGTCGTTCCTATTGGTTGGTTATAATCGGGACTGAGGTATAAGGAACCATTGATAACCTGCATGAATCTGACTTCTATTATTCCCGATGCATGGGCCGAGGCTTAACACGCTATTTTTAACTGACAAATCTGGGTCAAAATGATGCGTCATCCACGTTTCAATATCTTCGACTCTAAAGCAGACCACCCATCATTTGGACCTAGATTTGTCAGTCGAAGAGCATCCTTTCACTTTGAAATCTTCGCTAAGCCTAATTTGAATCTTAGGCCTTGGCACTACATTATTAGATCTCAAAATAGACCTACTAAAAATTAATATGAAAAAACTCCAACATCGATTAACAAGAACTTGTTGTGTTTCTTGTGTTTTCGTCCATTTTTTGGCGTTTTTGTTTGCGTTGCGTTGCGTTGTTGTCGTGTTTTGGTTTGGTTTTTTTTGTCTTTGTCTCAAAAACAGGGAAATTCGAAGAAAATGAAGATTAAAGGAAAAAGGCGGGAAATCCTAATGACTAGAGCAACCCAGAGCGTCCCCTAGCGTGAAACCAGTACAACATAATCACCTTCAAACCCGAGCCACTGAGTTGATGGTGCCATCTGTATACGATTGAAGAAAACATTTACAAAAAACAAGCCGTCCCATTTAATTCATCAGACGGTTCAGACCTCATCAAATTGTATATTAATAAAGTACATTATACATTTTACACTGTACCACAAATCATCTATGAAACTTCGCCCATGAGAGACTCAAGTGTAATATGAAATATTAACTACTCTATAATTATGTATAGCATTTAACAATATATAGTATATTGTAAATCAAAACTGTATATATATCATTTAGAAAAAAAACGTCGATTCAATATTAATTACCGACGTTTAATGAAGAATAAAAAGTATTTTAACCTTAATGAATGAATTAATTATTTTTTGTGTGCTTAAGTTGCATTCATTAATATTTTGATAAATCATAAAATATATCCCGTTCCCATTTACCAACTTTAAGATTAAATATTGATACTAACGTTTAAGTGTTATAACTTTGGTTCTGTAAGAGATACGGGTAAGTCCTTCGAGTATGCTATAGCCCTATTCCTTAGCTTTCCAACGGTACTAATTAATTGGGGCTATGACAACTACTAATTACTAATTAACAAATTAGTACGCGAGAAACCGAAATTACATTCACCAGATGGCTCAAAAGGCGTAAACTATACCCTTCAGTAGGCGATGGTTAAGTGCTGCCGCGTAGCACATTTGTATTTGTAGGCGAAATAGCTTCTATTTTTAAAACAGAGGGGGCGTCCTTTAAGTGTCCGTCCCGCCCGGTACAACTCAACCCCCTGAGGATGCTGGGAGGACTTCGTTGCCGTTCAGTAGATGGCGGTACGGAGGCAACGTTATAGGTATGGGTGTTACCCCCCCATCCCTTTCTCCTTCAAGTTTCAACATTCGCGCTGCTCACTTCACGTTTTCTCTATTTACCTTTGCTATAACCATCGTAATGCCAGAACGCACTGATTTTAAGAAAAATAAACCTCATAATTCAAATTTGATAATTTACCAACTAAACAATTTAAAAATAAAATCTATTTCTGCTAATGAGCCTTCATTAAATTCATATTATTCATTCAAGTTATTAATTAGTCATCATAAAAGACGAGGAAAAAAACCTACACAATATGTGGGTCTTCCTCAATTTTTTTTCATTTCTGTTTTCAAAAGAACTACCTTTTTCGTGATTTAATACTATAATTTAAGTGAGGGTGGACATTTTTTTGACGCGTGTACCCTTAAGGAAACATTGAAAAAAATATGTTTTTTTCACATAAAAACACTATAATTTTTTTATGAGAGAATACGATTTAGGGGAGACAAGATTCGCTTGGTACAGCGACTAATTGAAGGTTTTTCGACGAAATTTCTCTGACAAACGAGCGCCTTAATTACGTATTTCCCATGTAATCCCATTTAATCGTTTGATGAGATCGCGATAGATAAGATTATCTTTATTCTAAAATTAACTAAATCTGTCGCGTTCTTGTTTAAAATTAGATGGATTTTCTAGAGTAAAAATATTCACAACCCAAAATAAAAATATGAACTTTACCTCAAAATATTTTTACGTTTTTTGTTGGTCTCAATGTTTGCACAAACTTATATAATATAATACGATATTTCAAGTCTTTAAAATTAAGTTTAAATCATTCTGTGCATCGACAAGTGCATTGCAACAGCACACTATCTTAAAACCGGAAGTTCAAAATTGGTCGTGTCTTTCCGCAGTTCATTGCTAAAGAAAGGGATCACTAGTTTGACCTTTAGCTATTAGTGCACTAATAATAATAATCTAGGCTTTTGTCTATGAAGGGATTTATAAACCTGTGTATTGTTTACATGTGGGTCCCTTTACAATGAATAGAGAGTTGTGGCTAGCCCCTATGCCACAGCTAACAACCTACAGCGCCCTATACTAACTATTACCGTTAACCTCTGCAAGTTTTGACGGAAATGAGAAACCTGGTTGGGCAATGGGCTCATTTTGAACTTTGAACTCTATCTAAGCCTACGCAACTCCCAAAACTGCACCAATGGATAGACGAAAATAATTGGGTATCTCAACACAAAAACCTATCCATCCACACAAGTCAAGTTCAGTCTGAATTTGCCTTTATGGCGCCTTTGCATGCTGCTACGAGTTACAATTGTTACAACTCAATGCATGGGTAAAGCTTGTCACAGATATTAACATGGCAAACAATAATACCGTTTCTATTTCAACAAACAACACGTAAAAACCATGTATAAATCTAAGCGTAACGCCGTGAATCCGCTATTTCCCGCTCAAATGAATAATAAAATTCGAAAGGGGACGATTTTATAGCATGATCGTTTACTTTTTAAAACGTTTAAAATTTCTTATAAACGTCTCCCAAGACTTCCCTGATGGTTTATGGCGTTATACTATCCAATAATTTAAAAAAATAATAAATAAAATACCAGGTCGAACAGTTTACTTGTTTAAAAATAGCAAAATCGTTCAATGATTCAACGAAAAATGCATGGTGAATTGCACGATGACAATTTCAAAAATATATCAATTACTTAACTCCCCCATTCTAAAATATTTTAAGTAATTAAAAGAAAGTACTTACAGGCAGCTTAAATACAAATTAAGATGACGTAGAGTCAACACTGCTAGACGAATCCTGGACTATGGTTGTCCGAAATTCCGAATATTAATGTTTATTTTATCAAGATATAGTTCAAAGTTCAAGTTGACCAAAGCACAAATTCTTCGCCAAGATATAGTTCAAAGTACAAGTTGACCAAAGCACAAATTCTTCGCCAAGATATAGTTCAAAGTTCAAGTTGACCAAAGCACAAATTCTTCGCCAAGATATAGTTCAAAGTTCAAGTTGACCAAAGCACAAATTCTTCGCCAAGATATAGTTCAAATTTCAAGTTGACCAAAGCACAAATTTTCCGCCAAGATATAATACAAAGTTCAAGTTGACCAAAGCACAAATTCTTCGCCAAGATATAGTTCAAAGTTCAAGTTGACCAAAGCACAAATTCTTCGCCAAGATATAGTTCAAAGTTCAAGTTGACCAAAGCACAAATTCTTCGCCAAGATATAGTTCAAATTTCAAGTTCACCAAAGCACAAATTTTCCGCCAAGATATAATACAAAGTTCAAGTTGACCAAAGCACAAATTCTTCGCCAAGATATAGTTCAAAGTTCAAGTTGACCAAAGCACAAATTCTTCGCCAAGATATAGTTCAAAGTTCAAGTTGACCAAAGCACAAATTCTTCGCCAAGATATAGTTCGAAGTTCAAGTTGATCAAAGCACAAATTTTCCGCCATTATTTAATTGAACAAAGCACATTTTATTGGCATGGGTTCCTTAGTAGACATATTTAATTAAATAACTCCGTTTTGAAATCATTATCCAAATCTCAGGTGACAAAATACCTCAAATAAAATTAAAAAAATTAATCAATTTAGCTTCAAATTATAAAATATTTACTATAAACGAAAAACAATAAACAATTATATAACGCTGTTTTTAAACTAAACATTTATTAATTTAAACAACATGTTAGACTTTAAAATCCCCATTTCCTTAAGGCTTCCGCTTTATGTCGATCAAATAACAAGAAAATAAAAACCCAATTTAAACAAATCTATTAAAATCATTTAATTTCATTGGGAAAAAAGGCAATAGCAATTTAATCTTAAAATTTCTTAAATATAAAAATCCAAAAGTTTCCCCGTTGAATCTCAATCAGTTGCCAATTTACTTTAGTTTTAAAACAGTAAGGATCTCAATTTTAACCGAGTAATCGTCTCATGTTCATATCGGAAGTAACTAAAAAAGCGCGTGTACAATTTCCAGTCTGAGTTTACTCCAGGCACAAGCCTAATTTAAGCCTTTTGGTATGCGTGGGAAATGGATTTAAGTGTATGGAATATTAGGGTTGAGACGCTAGTTGTAGAACAATACCGTAAAACATTTCTGAAGTAGCGTACTTAACGTTAGAATACCTAGTAAATTGTCAGATAGTAATCTGGCTAAGAGAAAAACTTATGGGTGTAATTTTCTCGCAAAAGAGGGAAAAATGAAAAAAATCTAAAGGATTTTAAAGGAAGCTAACTTCTAAAAATGAAAAATATTTAGATTTGAAGTTTATAGTGTAATATTAAAGGACACATGCAAGCTAAAACTCCACGGGATCCATGGTAAACAAAATTGAAATGGCTAAATAAATTGTTACAATTCTGAAACTGCCAGGCTGACAATTTTCCTCGGGGTATCAACGACAAATTCCCCCAAATTCCCCCGCTTATCAACGACATTCCCTAATTTCCCCTGCTTATCAACGAAAAATTCCCCTAATTCCCCCTGCTTATCAACGACAAATTCCCCTAATTCCCCCTGCTTATCAATGACAAATTCCCCTAATTCCCCCAGCTTATCAACGAAATATTCCCCTAATTCCCCCAGCTTATCAACGAAAAATTCCCCTAATTTCCCATGCTTATCAACGACAAATTCCCTCAATTCCCCCGCTTATCAAAGACATAAAAGACATTTTCCCCTAATTCCCCTGCTGATAAAAGACAAATTCCCTCAATTCCCCCAGCTTATCAACGAAAAATTCCCCTAATTCCCCCTGCTTATCAAAGACAAATTCCCCTAATTCCCCCTGCTTATCAAAGACAAATTCCCCTAATTCCCCCTACTTACTAATCTGATACAAAATACAATAAACTTCAGTCTCTAACAATTCAACCTCATAAACTGTAATAAAAACGTCGAACCACCTCCGAAAGTAAGTGGTCGCGTATGTCCTTTATAAAAAATTGGGGGAGGAGGAGGGTTGAATAGTCGAGATCCATTATTGGGCCGTCTTTAAACTTAAATACCCTTTCGAATCCAAAAACGACAGTAAAACCCAACCCAACCCCATTATTTTCTTATTTCGGAAGCGTAGTTACATATGTGTCTCTCTATAAACATTAGCCCATATTTTTCAAACAAGCTAGGAGGAGGAGAAAAAGGAACCATAATTTTATGGACAGTTTTTCACGGGTATATAAACTAGGTGTCCCCTACATGTCGAATTCAAAACAAACTTGTCACCCAGTCGGTTAACATCTCTTAAAACCCCTTCCCTTAGTTTGTGGCTGTGAAAAAAACACTCCCTTCCTAAAAAACCATAAAAGGATACGCATTGTGCTTAAATATAAAGAAACCATAAAAAAAATGGTAGGTTTTAATTCATATTTTATGGCTGTGATTACGAACAAAGCGCCATGGATTACCATCAAGGAATTTGATTTAATTATAATTAAATCATTTTTGCGCCAAGTGACTAAAAAAAACTGAATCTAAAGTGTTTAGTTAACGAAGCAGTTAAACGTAATAATAATTTTTTTTAATCGTTAACTTCCTTAGATTGTGTTACTACTGACTTCCGCCCTTTTGGCTTGTGGAGCTGTTACGTCGCAGGACTATCCTAACTACGACACTACCAACCAAAACTACGATAATTCGGGGCAACAACAGCAAAGCTACAACACGTACAACTCGCAACAGCAAACCGAACAACCCGCAACCGCAAGTAGCGCCTATTCAACGTCAACAGCCTACGATCAAAACAATAATTACCAAACCAGTAATCAAGTTAACTACGACAATACCCAAAACCGACAAGATGCGGGAGGTTATACGGGTTACGAAAACACCCAAACGGCTACGGCGAGACAAGATGGCGGTAGTTATTCTGGTGGTTATGCCCCTGCGTCTGGTTACGCCGCAAATACCCAAGGTTACGTCAATAGTTACGCCCAAGGTCCCGCCCAAGTTTCAACTTATTCCCAAACCGGATACGCCCAAGCCCCAGCCCAAATTTCAACCTATTCCCAAACCGGATACGGCCAGGCCCCTGCCCAAGTTTCAACTTACTCCCAAACAGGTTATGCCCAAGCGCAACAAGCTCCCGCCCAAGTCTCAACCTATTCCCAAACAGGTTACGCCCCAGCAACAGGCTATACCCAAGGTGGATACGTCACAAATTACGCCCCAGCTACGGGTTACGTTCAGAATTACGCCCCTCAAACTTACACCCAACCTGCCCCAGTAGCTTACGATCCCGCCCCAGTTTATAATCAGGTTAAACCAGCTCCAGTACCAGTCAGCGCCCCAGTTCAGGTACAGAAAGCCGCTAGTGTAGGATGTGGCGTAACCGGACCAGTTAAGGATGTAGTCGTAGATGTAGTTGAGAAATCGGAAGACAAAGGATTCGGTGGAGATATTTTGGGTTTGAGAAGCAACAAGTTGATTCTTGACCCTAACACTAAGCCATTGGGTATCTTGTCCAAGGCCGTTCAACAAAGTTTAGCCAATACGAGAGCGGGCATTCAAAACGGAATTAAGGTAATAATGACTGCTAAAAGTGCCATGGATGGTCTGGGCCACTGGGTACGCTAGAGCTATTATTAAATTGCATGTTTTTGGCTAATTAGGGAATCTCTAACATTGCCGCCGCCGGAATTAACTTGCAGACAGGGATTATTGGCGCTTTACAAGCTATACCCGTCAAAGCCATCAACGCCGTTGCGATAGCCACGAATAATTTGGCCAATCTTGGCAGGACGGCGGGAGACGCGCTTTTATCGAGACCCAAGACAACGACTTTAGCGGGAGGAATTCTCGCCGGTTAAAAACCCCCCATCATTAAAAATGCAAAATTTAATTCATTCTAATTAAAACGTTAAATGAAAAACGAGTTCCAAGGTAAGATCATGTCCGAAGATGGACATCCGGATCGTGTGAACTCGTCTAAAATCGTCTCTGCGTTTGGTGCTGTCCGTAACAAGTCTTTTTTTGGTCATATATGTCGTATATTCGTTCAAAAACTTAAGCCTAATTGTTTCCATTTATCTTAATCACTATTTAACTAATTTTAGTTTTTGATTTCAGATTAATAATTAGCTAATTTTCAAGATGCCAACTCAGTACTTCACCCTCAAGGAAGCCATGCAATGATTGGACGACTTGGAACTCGAATTTCAATTAAATTTCTCATCATGACGTCATCATTCATAAATGCCATTATCGTACCTCGTTGGAGCAATGGAGTCGCAGTTGCAGCTCGAAACTCAAACTGAAGCATCTTCAAATGTTTCGAAGACCAGCGGATATTTTTTTGTATAAACTTTATCGATTTGTGTAAATTTAACATTTATAATAACACTGTTAATAGATAGAGGCTTGGCCAAGCACTCTTTTGTATATAGTATAGTGATAATTTATATGTTCAGTTATTAAATGTGATTATTAACCGATATATTTGAAATCATTGCGCCTAATCAAATAGCTAACATTAATCTTCGATTCCTACATCAGTAGGCCAAAATAGATATGTTCGAAACTAATCATAATGGCGGCCAGGCAAAATCACCGTTACTTTTCGATTTTCTTTCATTTCAGTTTAAATATTATTTACCAACCAAAATTATTGATTATTACGCTTACCTAAACGTTTAACTAATCCAATTTCACTTAACGACATCTTAATTACATTTTACTATCATAATTATAAGCAATTAAAGTCGAACAACGGTCAGCCGTTCCGCGCCAAAACAAGAAAGCATTTAAGCGGGAATACCGAAACCGGCAAAAAAAAGGACACGTGACAAGACGGTTTCTCATTGGCCGAAAAAAAAACCTTTAAAAATGGCGGCCATCACTGCGTCACCTACTGTGGCTTCAGGCACATTTCAACCTGTGAGTGACAATTAACTAAGTTAATATTCGTTTAATTTTGATAAAAAGCTATGGAAGAGACTCCCGAATATATCTTAAGTCTTAAAATGACCGAAGTTGCCTCAGATGTTAGTTTAAACATAATTATTGCGTTAAGCCTTTGTTCGTTTCAAGGCGTTGTCACGCGTGGGAATTGAAAATAATGTGAAAAATCTGCTAATTACTTTTCTAATTAAAATAGGATGCGGATATTCACGTTACTTATGAAGATCAACAGAAAATTAACAAGTTTGCTAGACAAAATGCCAGGTTGGAAGATCTTATGGACGAACTAAAAGCAAAAGAGGTAAAATTGAACATAGCAACTTCATTACCATATCACTGACGCATTTATCCATTCAGAATGAACTCGAAAACTTAAAATACGCCGAGAGTGAGCTGGTTCCTGATGATACTAAAGTTCCATATCCTTTTTTATGTAGAAAAATAATTAAATCTAACCAATATTAACATTTTAAACCCCCTTAACTACAGTGTACATACATGTTAGGTGAAGTCTTTGTTGGTTTAGAATACGATGATGCTGAAAAAATGCTTGAAAACGTCAAGAAAAACTTAGAAAATGAAATCAAAGCCATGTTAAACCAAGCTGATGGCATCAAAAATGTTATGACTGGTCTCAAAACCCAATTATACGCCAAATTTGGCAATAATATCAACTTGGAACCTGATGAATAAATTATTAATAATTTTAATTTCAAATTCAAACTCAAACTCATTTCAATGCTTTTTTTTTTTCTTTTCAATAAATTGTTAACAAAATTAATCATTTTCTTTTTATACTTAATGATTTATGCAATTAATTCATTAATAACCTAAAATTTAAAAGATAAGCACATTTTTTTATGATGTAAATTTTGAAATTATAAAGAACAATTAAAAATTTACAAACATTTGTTTGGTATTTCTTTTTTTATATATAAAAGAAGTATTGTTAATTTATTTGTTATCCTTTCTTTCTGCTTAATATCATGGGATACGATACATTCACGTGTTTTAATTAATTACAAAATGATTTCTCTTTTTTTTTTCACTGAGCATTATATAAATTGCACGGTACAGCATATGAGGCACGTATAGGTACAAAACATATGTATGTTTTACACAAAGAATTAAATCATTTTTTCAAGAGGATTTTGTACCACTTTGTCCAAATTAATTAGATATAATGTTAAAAACAAAATTAGAAGCTCATACCTTGAAGTAAATGGGTACTTTGAATTAATTGATAAAGTTCAATTCAATAGGTGAATATATAAAGTATTTGGTCTTGCTGAACTTGTTAAAAAATAAGAAAACGTCATCACAGTTGCGCGCGATTTTGCACGAGCTCGTGAGTATTTTTTTTTTTTTTTCAAACTAAAACGAATTTCCTCACGTGCATTCTTTCCATGATCTTACGAATTTGAGCGCGAGCGTCATTTTTCCACACTAGAAACGTCACTCGTGAAGATTTGTTATATTTTTCAATTAGCTCCGCCTACTTTATATATTTACCTATTAGTATTAATTTTACTTCAAGATATGAACTATTACAATTATATTAATGTAAATATAGTTGGTTGGTGTTTTTATAATTGTTAAAAAACAAAAAATAAGGAAGACCTAAGATATACCAAATGGAGATGGAGACGGAGACGGAGAGAAAGACTTAAGTCTCTTAATTAGATAATTAGGTTAAATTACGGGAAATAATTCTTTTATCCTAAGTTATAATGAATGGCCTAGTGTAAAATTTAAGTTTCTCTCCCCCTACATTTGTATGACATATATTTCTCTACACTGCAATGCGATCATTATCACAATAATATAATAATTAAAATTGCAATTAAGGTAGGTGAAACAAAAACAACATTGACTAAAAGTCCTTGAAAGTTGAAACACATGCCAAATATGTAAATAGTTAAATACTAAATTGCGTGTTTGACATTTCAAGTCATTTTAGTTCATGTTAAAATAAAGCTTTTTAATTTTCTTATAAAGCATAAATTAAATTGAAATTTAAATTTTCTAGTTAATTAAAAAATTAAATTTGTTCTAAGTCTAAAAAAAACTGGCTTAATTAAATTAAATTAGGGCAAGATTGGGGATGTATGTATATATTATTGCACAACCATTTTTTTTTTGATCTATTATCATTCTGTATAGTTTTTCATTTAAGCACGCTAGACACTTTTACAACAGAGAGTGTTAATTAGGGAAGGGATTAAATTAAATTCATTTAGCACTTACATAAAATTTGCTGTCTGTACCAAAAATTATCCCAGTTATTTTATATTTTTTATAATATATATATAAAAATTTTTATCTTTTTTGTTTTTTTCTTATCTTAAAAAGCTCTAACAATTTATCTTGTTTTTATTTTTTTTTAATTAGCTGGCCATTTTAGTTTAGTTTACTAAAAATTTATATACATATTGACATATAAGACACGAACATCTAATCATACGCTGATTTACTTTAATTCATTTCATTAATTAATTAATGAACTTATTTTTTAGCCCCCCCCCCTTCCAAAGATATCCTAATTTTTTTTTAAAGTATTGCGATGATTTTAAATATTTACTAAAAAAATTTATTTATTTTTTGTCATTATCATTCAAGTCTTGATTATTTTATATATCAAAAGTTAATACGTAGTTCGGCGCCCAAGTGTAGTTGTAGTTGTTTAGTAGTTATAGTTAATTATATAATTATCGTTTACGGTATTTATTTTTTTGATTTATTTTGATTTGATATGAAACTGTATTTTTTATTTTTGGTTTTATTTCGTTTTGGTAAAAAAATTATTTTCTATTAATCTCAACGCGATAGCAAACTTTCTGATCATTTTTCCCAAATATTTAATTTAAAAGGGTTTATTTATTTATCTACAGTGCCTTTGTGTTTTTTTTTATTAAAAAATTTTGGGTGTGTGTGTTTAATCAAGAAGCGATATCTAGTTTACTAGGGAGAAGGTATAAGATGCCTAAATATTCTCGTGCCATAGTCATTGCAGTCCCCCTTTCAAAATACAAGGGGGGACGTAAAAGGAGGCCGGGCTGTTTCGCTACACTCTCCTCAGTCGGAAAATATGGCTGTAATTTTCGTCATTCGCGTCGCCGCGCTGACGTGAGTTTTCAAGAACCAATGAGATGTATGCTGGTTGTAATTTAGAGGCGGGGGCGGGGGGATTAACTCCGGACCCTATACGCTTGGACTGGAGATAAAGCTGGAAATGCGGATGAATGAATTTATACCTTCTCCCTATTATACTAGATATCACTTCTTGGTTTAATATCAAATGAAATAGAAAATTTAAATTTTTTTTGTCTAAATGATATTTTTGAAGTTGTCTATCTAAACGAATATCGTGTACTTTATTCTAAAAGATTAATCTTTTGGTTTTAGATTTTTTTAATGTAGGTGCGTAGGTTTTGTTTCTAAATTTTTTTACGTGTGTATATGTGTAGTTTCAAAAGCTTCCGAGTAGTGGAAAAGGGGGTTGACTAACAACTTGTCTATAATTTGAGTCCAGGTTTTTCCCTAACTTAATTATAAATGCTTTAAAATTTTCCAAAAAAGTCTGTTATATCAAAAATTTTATTTTAAAATTCAAGCAAGTCAACAGAAAATTCTCAAAAATTTTAAAATCTCTCTTGAAAAACCACAAAATACTAAAAAAAATGGCTTGAAACTTCCTAAACCTTCTAAAACTTAGTTAAAATACATTCTCAAATCTCAAAAATATCTTCCCAAAAGCTTCCCTATTCTCTAATCTCAAAAATATTTTCCCAAAAGCTCCCTATTCTCTAATCTCAAATATCTGTTCAAAATTTCTTCCTAATTTCTTTACAAGCCCCTGATTTACAAAATTACTAAGACCTTTCTAAACTTCAAACTAAAGACAAGTTAGTAACCAACCCCTTTGCTAAAAATTACGTTTGGTGCAAGTGGAAAAGTTTAAGACCATACAAAAACTGTGTTTACTCAACCCTTCCCTTTTCTTCATCAAAATTCAATTATTCTTATTTCAAATATATATATTATTATATTTCCATTAATTTCAATATTAATCGCAAAATTAGGCTCTGCTGGAGTGAGTTAATTTGAATAATATCTATAAAAGTACAGGGACTAATTTATTCATTTCAAAATCTTCTCATTGTTGAACTTGTAAAAATAAGTATAAATTTTATTTTCAGGAGAGGAATTTTGGGACCATTCTTTCTATTGTTCTACTCTGCTATGCTATTTAAGAGCTAATTAACTTAATTATTAGAGAGCTGTGATGCCATATATATATATATGCTTATAAATTAAATTTTGAAGTAACTGGACACAGTAGGGGGGTAGAAAAACAACCAAAATTAATTAAGAGGGTAAAAGTTATGTTATAATAACAATTATTTCTTTCTTTCTTTCTTTCTTTTATAAGTATATAAAATATTATATTATACTAAATAATTATTAAAAAAAGAAGTCTAAATATAAATATGCCTTTCCATAATGACTCCATTATGTTTTATATATATAAATATTGAATTGTTACGTTTGTTTTTTCTTCTTAACCATTCCCTCCCACCCACAATTGGCCATATGTCTAATCAGCGCCACTAGCGGATGGTCTGAAAACTACTCCCATAGAGTCTAGGTATATTTAAGCGGGTTTGCAGAATTTCCGTCAGATGGCGCAGCGTTCGAGCCACCTGGCTATGATTCTGCAAACCCTCTTAAATATACCTAGTCTCTATGGGAGTAGTTCTCAGACCATCCGCTAGTGGCGCTGATTAAACATATGGCCAATTGAATTCCCTTAAATTTTGACTTCAGTCTGAAAATTTTAGAAAATGGCGATTTATTTGATTTCTTTCAAACTTGTTGATGTTTTTTGTTTTTTTTTTTTGTTTTTTGGGCCAGCCTTAATTGCTGGCAATAATTTTAAGTTCATATTCTCTTCCAGACCACATCTTCCCTTTTAAAAAAATCACGTTGCTAAATATCATGTTGTGGTGGGTGGGTTAAGTGGTAAAATTTTGTCTTTCTTGATTTAAGCTTTGTTTCTTGGTTTTTTTTTTCCTTTTTTTTAATTAAGTGACGTTAGCTTCCTATTGTTTTTAATTTTAAAGACTTTTTTAAAGTCTATAAAAATATATATACAGTCTCCAATATCTCATTCTCGTTTTTGGGCCCATTTAAAGTCATCGGCTCTGGGTCTGCATCCTGTCAGGTACTCTATAATCCATTCTAAGCTGGACCAAAAACGGAGCTTCTCCAGAGGATAATTGAGCCAGCCCGTTGTTATACAGAAATAAGTTTCATGGGGGGCTACATGGTGAATGCGATGATGCAATCTTGGCAAAACTACGTGCCAATCTTGCAAAATAGTTACCCAACGAGGAAGGCCAAAATAGGTATGAGACCATTTATGGATCTAATCGCAAGAATCCAAGTTAATTAAAGTACTTGTAAATACACTAAAGATTGTGGGTCATATCAGGGTTCATACAACTTTAGGAAAACTAATTTCCCTGAGATTTATGGGAGGTTTTTCCCCATATACTTTCCTGAATTTTCCAGGTTTTTCCCGTATATGGAGTATCCTATGGAGTAAATGATAACGAAAGAGGGGGGGGCAAATAGGACTATAACATACTCAAAGGACATCCCCGTATCTCTAATATAACCAGAGTTATGAGCCTCCAAGTAAAGTGTAATGTTAATCTTATGGAGGGTATGTAAACGAACATTTTGCTTAATTACTCGGCCCCTGTTTGACACAAATTTCCCTGATTTCCCTGAATTTTACTAAAAATTCCAAATTTCCCTGAGGTTTTTGTCAACTATTTATTTCCCTGGTTTTTCCAGGTTTTCCAGGTTTGTATGAACCCTGCATATGTTAAAAAAAAAAAAAAGGGTTCCCTACTTGATTTGTTAAAGCTATAAAAATGGCTAATAGGAACAGAAAACAGTTCCAATTGTAGATCTCTTGGACCTTTTCAGTTGAATAATTAAGGTGTTGATAGAGCATTAGCGCGAGAACTGGGATGGGGACCATGAAATTATCCCCATTTGTCTCCACAAAATCATGCCGAGTAATAGATGTGGGATCTATATGATGTTCTCGAAATGGACGTATAAATGCCTAATTTTTTAGGTGTAATTGTTAAAAAACCTCTCAGTAATTTAGATAAGCCTAATTTAGATCAAATCCTACTTTTCCAAAGACTGGTAGCTCAACTGAACCCCATGTATCCGCTCCCCAGTGAACTAACCCACTTAGAAAATCAGCTGTCAAAATGCCAGCAACTAAAAACATTTTATGTGTTTTAGACATAGCAACCTAACCTAACATAACTATTTTCTGAATCTGTTATATAAGGAGGGTAATAATAACTTACAGGCTGCAAACACAAAAGAACTCCACCTTGAGAGTCTGAAGTGATAGATAAGGAAGATAAAGTTGAGAGCCATCAGAGTTACACAAACTATCACACTAATAATCTCTTGAGTCCTCTTTCCTACAAATTAAAGAAAGGTGACAGTGTATGGGTTTGTATCTCAAGGAAGAAATGTCGACATTAAACACGAAAAAAAGTGAGAAAAGAGTTTCCCCGATCTTAAAAAAGAAATACCTATCAATCTTGACGTTTGACCAGACCCACCCTTTCAACTAATGCTATTTGTTTAAGCCTTGGCTACTTCAATTATGGGTGTAGGCAGCACGGAATGGTACCATTATGTAAAGAGAAAGTGCCTACTAGTATAGCGGTACTTACCCCTCGTATATAAACCGGCCAATTCCTTCGCTCCAGCATGATTGGGGCCCCATCGGGCCTTAGTATAATATTTATTTTCTTTAATTACATCCGAATTAGAATTTGGATCGTCCTCTGGCATAGAATTTTCTAATATTTGCTTCTCGCTTTTGACAGGGGGTAAAAGGTGGCACCCCATTGTAGACGTCATTTTCCTTTTTTAAAAAAAAATATATATCTTGACCACCGAATCCACCCCAAACACCAACCATCAGAGCCGCCCGACGACTGACTGAAGACTTCAAGACGGTCCCGGAAGGATCAGAATGCACTTTCGAAAAGTCACGTGACTTGGGTGCTATAGTCTGCTATAAATTAAAGCAATGCCGACTCAATTTATAAAGGCCCATGCATGGTGCCTCGGGAGTAGGGGACCGGACCTTTTATCGGCCGCCTCTCCCAGGAGCTAGGTGGCGCTTTCTGTTGTATAAATATTTGAATGAATTTAAAGTTCGCGCCAAAGATATTTTGGCGCCAAAATGCATGATACCTAAAATATCCGTTTTTACTAGCATAATTTTTAAAATTAAGAGGAAATACGACTATATGATGATAAGAAAAAAATTTTTACCCTAGAAATTAACATATATCATTACAAAAATTATAATATCTTATTAATGACCAGAATTAACATTTTGTAACAAAGCGGTATTATCGCAATGAAAAATATCACACTCTTCCCCATTAGTCTACATTCATTTAAACTTTATAAATCCCGTCCCTAATTATATTTCATAATATAGGAAACTTAAACATAAACTAGTTAAATTTATAAATTTACATTATTTACTAGCCTTGCGAAAATTATTTCCTCCACATCAAAAACAGTCGAGAACTCCGTTTCCGAAGAGTCCCTTAACAGTCGTATACTCAAAGAGGAGGGAAATATTTCCCTCCTCTTTGGTATACTCCCCCCCTCAACCGCATAGCCGTAGTTTCCCTCACTCTTATTGGCTCTTACACGGCGCGAAAACATTTTGAATCCTCTGTATCGAAGAGCGCCAAGTCGCTGTGCGGCACTTTTTGGCGAATTCGAAAAAGCGAAAATAAATTAAAAAACCGAGGCATGCATGGGCCTTTATAAATTGAGTCGGCATTGATTAAAGGGTCAATAGTGCCCGTTGATTGGTCGAAATTCTCTTTTAGTCCCTATATAGTAGTTTCTACTATAAATAGCCCTATATTGTCATAAGAGTTGCAACAATATAGTAGAAAAACTACTATAGTAGATAAAAAACGCCTACATCTAACTATTACGCAACTGAGAAGCAAAAAAAAATAAAAAATGGCGGCGTCCGCACCGGTAAAGCGTTTATTTAACCAAATAATGCTTGGAAAAGTTGTCGATTCTTATTCCCCTTTGAAAGAAACGATAAGGGTATTCATCCCACATATGGTTAGAAGCGAAAAATATAATATGGTAAGTTTTTAATGATAAACCTAAGTTCACAAACACAGAAACCGCTAAGCCTAATTTATGTAATTGCACTTATAGTACCACAAAATAAATGAGGAAGTTTTCGTTCATGATCCCAAAGAAGTTGCGAAACCCGGTGATATTGTATTAGTTAAAGTATGTTAATTATTATTATTAAGCCTTAATTTCTACGCTTTACACTTAAGCCTAATAATAAAACACCTTTGAGTCTTTGACAAGGGCAAAGTTTAGTCTTCAATCCTAGCAGGAAAACAAACTTCAAGGGGCTTACTTACTTGTTTTTGTTTACTTATTTTTTTTAAACTAATTACTGCAGGAATTACCTCAAAGACTGAGTTTAAAAGTAAACCATGGTTTAGTCAACATAGTATACCAAAGTGGCAACATAATAGACCCAATTACGGGCAAAAAATGTTTCCAAGATAAATATATCTCGGATATGGAAGAAATAGGCGAATTCATGGGTCAAAAACCAAGATACAAAATTGAAAACTCATCCAAACCCGAAATAACGGACACGGACACGGACAAAACTCCAAAAAAACAACTGGAATAATATTGTACTTTTTTGAAGTGTAGATAATAAATTTATTATTAACTTTTGTTGTAATAGTTTAAAATATGTTTGGTACTTTTTATCACAAACTTTTTAATTATTTTTTATTTAAACCTAATAAACAACTACTCAGTAACTCTTGTTTGTTTGTTTGTTTAGTTAAGTCTTTTTGGTCAAGAAAAATACTCATAGGCTTTAGCACGTCTTTTTCAATGAGATAGAATATATATATAAAGCTAGAGTCACAACGTGGGATCTCGAGATCGACGATTCGCGCTACACTTTTTGTCGAGCATGAATCTTTATCAAATACGGGTGGCGCCACCTATTAATCACTTGAAGAACTTTTTACTACCGTCTGCTGTCAAAATTGTTTTTTAAACGTGTTAAATAAAATAAGCGAGTTAAATAATAAAAACTCTATTCCTTTTTAATCTAATAAATAGATGAAATAAAAATCATAACGATGTTTCTGATTGAAAATAAGCGAGTAAAAGTTGTAATTAGTTCCGCTAGAGGCTCACAGGTGGCGCTGTCATGTTTTGATAAACTTGCTTGATAAAAACAATGTGTATCGCGGTAAGCCGATTTGAATTGGAACTCTATCTATTAGGGGTGTGCGGGTAGTGATTTTTCAATTTCGAATCGGGTTCGGGTAATCAAAAATATTGTTTTCGGGTATCGGGGCGGGTACCCGAATTTTTGTCGGGTATTCGGGTAATTAGGCTTAGCCGAAAAATGGTTGTCGGGTATAAAAAGTTAAGACAAATAGTTATCGGGGTGGGTACCCAAATGTTTTTCGGATAATTAGGGTTAAATAAATAGATACTTCCTTCAAAAATTCCCTAAAGTACAATATTTTTACAGTTATATCTGAATTGAAGTCAATTCTAGGTTCTTCAATGTATTATATTTTTTAATTTATTTCTTTGCGATGCTTTCTCTAACTTTTGGTTCCGCTTTCTCCTTAACTCTTAGTCTTATTTCAACACAGAATACTGGCAATGGGATGATATAGGTGTGTCGCGCTGCGTGCGGTGATTCTAGTCTTTCTCAGAAAGAAACTATCACCTTATGTGAACCATATTTTACCTTGAAACAGTGTTTCCAGGCATTTCTTCATTCTTAAAAATTCCGATTCTTTTTAAACTGGACAGTGGGTGGTCCCCTTTCACCTCTGATTCCCATTTTCGTACCCGCGAATAACCCGACAACCGTTTCGGCTTGACACGGGTAATGGGGGGGGGGGAGTATTTTTTACTACCCGAGTAGTTTCGAATAGTTGGAAAAGTCATTGTCGGGTATCGGGTCGGGTACCCGCCCCGATACCCGAACGGGTAATCTTCGGGTATCGGGTACCCGCACACCCCTACTATCTATCTCATTGGTCTTTTTCTCTCTTTTGAGTCTAACAAGCAATTGCCTTGTAGTTTCTTTTTGTAACTAATTGCTAAACATATTTAATTTAATTTAATTTATTTAAGTAGATAAGGTGGTTTTTTTAATTTTTTCTTGTTCGTAACATCATGTTTAATGTGTTTTAACATTTAGGATATGAGGTTTTGGGGAAAATAATTAATTATAATACAAACCCAAGGCAATACTTAACTTTACCATTAATGAAGTATTTATATACATATGCCCTTTAAGAATGGAAAATTATTAATTAGAACTAATTAATATATATATATATATATGTTCTTTTTCATACAAAATAAAATGTAATGTACAAAAGTTAAGTCACCCCCTAAAAATTGCAAGAATAAAAATAATTTAGATTAATTTGTTTGCGCCACCTAAAGTAGGGGAAGGAGTAGGAGGAGATTATTGTTTCCAATTAATTAATTATTCATTCTTTTCGTGAGATAAATCATTAGATTCTGTGGTTCCTGTTTCCTTAATTACGGGTTCTTCCTCCTCGGAAGCTTCCAAAATATCACTACAACAAGATGTGTAGCAAATAATACTGAGAAAACCCAAAGGAAGGCCAAAAAGTAGAGCTGTTAAGACTGGATTGCCTTTCCACATTCCCTTTAAAAAAATAAAAAAAAATAATTTATTAAGCCTTGGTAACCCTAAAAAGTAGCAGACGACATAAAAATTATTTATTATTATTAAGCCTTGGTAACCCTGAAAAGTAGCAGACGACATAAAAATTATTTATTATTAAGCCTTGGTAACCCTGAAAAGTAGCAGACGACATAAAAATTATTTATTATTAAGCCTTGGTAAGTGGTAACCCTAAAAAGTAGCAGACGACATAAAAATTACTTATTTTTAAGCCTTGGTAACCCTAAAAAGTAGCAGACGACATAAAAATTATTTATTATTAAACCTTGGTAACCCTAAAAAGTAGCAGACGACATAAAAATTATTTATTATTAAACCTTGGTAACCCTGAAAAGTAGCAGACGACATAAAAATTATTTATTATTAAGCCTTGGTAACCCTAAAAAGTAGCAGACGACGCAAGGCAGCCATTGTAGGGTACTTACAGATAGAGTACTTGAAGCTTCATAGTAAATTCTGTAAACTCTCTGATAAACTGTGTCACCACCAAGAGCCTAAAATAATATAAATTAATTATTTAATTAATTAATTAAGGATTAAAGTTAATTATAAATTGTAAAAAAAATAATTAATTAATTAATTACAGTTGCTTTTCCTTCCAATATTTTATCAAGAAGTTTAATTATAGTTTGCGGTGCCGGAACTTTCTCTTTTTTACCCAAAGTTGGTAAATAATATTCGTAAGTTTTTGGATTAACAACAATAAGACTCGGTACTTTAAGGGATTGCATTGCAACTGAATTTGCAACATCAGGTTGAGCCAAATATCCAAAGAGAAAATGTTTGTGGTACAAATCACGGTTGTTCTTGGCAATTGCTTCTAAAGTGTCTAAATTGGGTTCAATCTTTAATTATTTGGGGAGAAAAAAATAATAATTATATATAATTAATTATTTAAAACTAATTAGCCTTATTCCTGATCAGCGCCACCTACCCATAGCGGCAACTTTGAGAACTACTGTAATATGCAAGCCAATCAGATGTCGCTAAAATCTGGTGACGTCACTGACGGGCACTCTCAGGGGTCTTACCAAAAATGACGTCACCAGATTTTTAGCGACATCTGGTTGGCTTGCGTATTACAGTAGTTCTCAAAGTCGCCGCTATGGGTAGGTGGCGCTGATCAGGAATAAGGCTAATTAAAATACATACTCCTCCATTTTGAGGGATAATTTTCCAATAGCATTTTCCTCAGTTATGGCCATGACTATATACTTTTTGCTACGTAGCAAGAGATGAAAATTTCCACTTGTTATCCTGGCAAATGTCGGAAATCTCTCATCGTTGATCCAATCCACCATAGTTTCATTTAAAACATCAGGATTGCTCGCTAATAATTAATTAATTTATTCATTAATTACTTCAGAGTAAAAATAAGGATTTTGATTAATTACTTTCAGGTTTAACAAAGGGGAAAGCTGAATCATCTTTAACTACGTAGACTGTGGTTTCATTTGGTGCGGGGATTTTCAATTTTGAGACGCAATTAAGAGTTGTGGTGTAAAATTCAGCAACAGCTTGATAAATTTCAGCGTGATCCGAATACATTTGTTTTAGGGCAACTGAATCTTCATTAGCATCGAGACTAATGAAGACAAAAAATGGTCTCTTCTCTTTAAGGACTGTATCAAATTCTTTACATTCTGTAATATGACGAACTGTTGGTCTGAGAATAAAGGGTTATTAAATTCAATAATAACAATTAAATTAATTGAAATTATTAATTAACTTACCCATCTAAACGTTTAGCAAATTCAACTAAATCTTTTTTTGTTCTATCACCCCTGTATTCTTGAATCTTTGAGCCTTTCATGCTAAAATATCATTAAAATGATTAAATTAAATCATAAAAGATTTATATTAAGTTATTTAACTTACAATAAGAGGGTGGGAAATCCACGAACTCCAAATTCTGTAGCTACATTTGTAAATTTTGTACAATCTACTCTCCCAACTCTAATATCAGTATTGTATAAGGCCTGCGCTACTTGTTGCCATACTGGCTCTAGTTTTTTACAGTGACCACACCATGGAGCGTAAAACTGTGTATTTAATATATTAATTAACTTTACATATCAATTAATTAATTAATCTCAATTAATATTAATTACCTTGACAAACCAAGCACCTTCTTGTTTCACTTCTAAAAATCTATTATAGGTAAAACGCCTTTAGGCCTAAAGGAAATTGATATAAAAATCTAGGCTTACCTGTCACTTAGTTCTAGAACTTTATTACAGCTTACGATACATAATAAGGTCAGAAATAAACCTGTAAATGTAAATAAAACAATGGATTTCGTAATATTAGCATAATCGATATTTAACAAAACCCCTTTAAGCTCGGCTTCCCACGTATACATTAAAACACTAAGCCTTGGTCAGGAACAAGTGTTTTAAATTTGTAAACTATTAATTATACCGAAATAAAGCATTAACTTACCAAATTTAAAAACTGAACAGTAGCCTTTACCATCGTGATTAAAATTCATCACGAAAATCTGCGAAATTTAATTAAAATACTTAAATTAATTAACGGGAACACAGCGTCGAACGGTTTCACCTTAAAATACAGAAGAATCCAAGGCAGGCTGGCAGGGTTGGAAATAAGGTGGATTTTGTTAGTGGTCCTCTGGACGCACTCGACAACGCAAGCTGCTCGCGCTATAGAAGCCCATTCAATCGGACAAAAAATGCGACTTTTGGACTATGGGCGGGGAGTTTGAAGGAACCCAAAATTAACATTAAGTTCTATGGGAAAGGGTACTAGGTAGGTTTTTGGACAGATCCTTTGTCCTATTCATCCAAATGACCTGAAATTTCTGATAGCATTTTGACGTGTATTGCAACCCGATTATTCTTACAGGCCACCCTCTTTAAGGGGCGGCTAAACCTATAGCATCTTCTTTCTTCATTACTAATTTTCTAATTAAGTCAGGAATAATTAGGCCAAAAACAAACAAAGATTTTGGAATATGTTACACTTTTAATTTCAGAACTTTTATTTGATCTAGATCAACGTAAAACTGGGTCCCCTGTAAAATGAATTAACTTTCATAGGAATTGGTTTATGATTTCAGGTTTCGACCTATTAGACAAACATGTTTATAGGGTGGTTTTTCCAGCTATAGGAATCCATAAACTCCGGTACCACTTTTTAAAAGTGGAGAAAAGTGTCTTGAGCTGTTTAGAAGACATTAGTATATTATAATTAACTAAATTATTAATTATATTAGAAAATATAAACAATAAAATTGAGACGCACGCTCCCGCTATATTTTGAAATCTGCTTAATTTCGTTTTGAGCAACTCTGCAGCGCCATCTAGCGGTCTGTGTTTGGAAGCAATAAGGGACGCTACTAATTTGCATAAGTTTCCAGCAAACCAATATTTTTGCATAAGGCCGCCATTTTCAAAAGTTTGCATCCAAAATACTAATTTGCATAAATTCTACAAACGTTTTCTTGTATAAGGCCAGTATTTTCAATAGTTTGCAGCCAATATACTAATTTGCATAAAATTCAACAGCAAACTTCCCCATGCATAAGGCCGTTAATTTCAAAAGTTTGCTACAAGAATTCTAATTTGCATAAATTTACCGAAAACTCGATGAAACTCATGATTTTTTCAAGGAAACCTATTAAGTTATTTACGTTCATAATTTAGCGATTAATGTTATACCATAATATCAAGAGTTTCACAGGTTTCATACCAAATATGTATTTTGCATAAAAAGTATAAAACAAGCAAACTCGATGAAACTCATGGTTTTTTCAACGAAACCTATTAAGTTATTTACGTTAAAAATTTAGCGATTAATTTTATACCATAATACCGAGGGTTTCCCAGGTTTCACAACAAATTTGTATTTTGCATAAAAAGTATAAAACATGGAAACTCGATGAAACTCATGGTTTTTTCAAGGAAACCTATTAAGTTATTTACGTTCAAAATTTAGCGATTAATTTTATACCATAATACCAGAAGTATACCCCTTCTGATAGTACTCAATCCATCTTTCCTGGCGACCCTGGTTTATTGTTTCGCTTTCGCGTCATCGGTTCCGCACGCTCTGTATCTTGGCGAACACTCAAACGCGATTCTTTCGAAATCTTCTTCTTTGAATTCATCTGTACGAGCTAGCTTCTTGGCCTCTTCGTGGTTACCCCAATGCTAGGGTCTCATCAAGACGTGTTTAGAAGCTTTACCGCACAAAGCTTTCTAAAGTTGTTAACATAACTATTAACAGAAGTGTCATAAGTTTATAAGATATGTTCCATATGTATGATATTTCCTATACTTCGTAGTGCTAGCAACTTACTCCTCGAGCTAAGCTAAGCTAAGCGAAGCGAAGCTAAGCTAAGCTAATCGAAGCTAAGCTAAGCAAAGCTAAGCTAATCGAAGCTAAGTGAAGCTAAGCTAAACTGTGGTAAGCTAAGTTAAGCGAAGCTAAGCTAAACTATGGTAAGCTAAGTTAAGCGAAGCTAAGCTAAACTATGGTAAGCTAAGTTAAGCGAAGCTAAGCGAATCTAAGCTAAGCGAAGCTAATCGAAGCTAAGCGAAGCTAAGCTAAGCTAAACTATGGTAAGCTAAGTTAAGCGAAGCTAAGCTAAGCGAAGCTAAGCTAAGATAAACTAAGTTAAGCTAAACTATGGTAAGCTAAGTTAAGCGAAGCTAAGCTAAGCTAAACTATGGTAAGCTAAGTTAAGCGAAGCTAAGCTAAGCTAAACTAAGCTAAGTTAAGCGAAGCTAAGCTAAGCTAAACTAAGCTAAGCTAAACTATGGTAAGCTAAGTTGAGCGAAGCTAAGCTAAGCTAATCGAAGCTAAGCGAAGCTAATCGAAGCTAAGCTAAGCGAAGCTATGCTATGCTATGCTATGCTATGCTATGCTATGCTATGCTAAGCTAAGCTATGCTATGCTAAGCTAAGCTAAGCTAAGCTATGCTATGCTATGCTAAGCTAAGCTATGCTATGCTAAGCTAAGCTAAGCTAAGCTATGCTATGCTAAGCTATGCTAAGGTATGCTAAGGTAAGCTAAGCTATGTTATGCAATGCTATGCTATGCTATGCTAAGCTAAGCTAAGCTAAGCTAAGCTATGCTATGCTAAGCTAAGGTAAGCTATGCTTTGCTAAGCTAAGCTAAGCTAAGCTATGCTATGCTATGCTATGCTATGCTAAGCTAAGCTAAGCTATGCTATGCTAAGCTAAGCTAAGCTAAGCTATACTATGCTATGCTAAGCTATGCTATGCTATGCTATGCTAAGCTAAGCTAAGCTATGCTAAGCTATGCTATGCTATGCTAAGCTATGCTAAGCTATGCTAAGCTATGCTATGCTAAGCTAAGCTATGCTATGCTATGCTAAGCTAAGCTAAGCTATGCTATGCCATGCTATGCTAAGCTAAGCTAATTTAAGGTAAGCTATGTTAAGCTATGCTAAGCTAAGCTATGCTATGCTAAACTAAGCTAAGCTAAGCTAAGCTATGCTAAGCTAAGCTATGCTATGCTAAGCTAAGCTAAGCTATGCTATGCTATGCTAAGCTAAGCTAAGGTAAGCTATGTTAAGCTATGCTAAGCTAAGCTAAGCTAAGCTATAATAGCTAAGCTATGCTATGCTAAGCTAAGCTATGCTAAGCTATGCTAAGCTAAGCTAAGCTAAGCTATGCTATGCTAAGCTAAGCTAAGCTATGCTATGCTATGCTATGCTATGCTAAGCTAAGTTAAGCTATGCTATGCTATGCTATGCTAAGCTAAGCTATGCTATGCTATGCTAAGCTATGCTAAGCTATGCTAAGCTAAGCTATGCTAAGCTATGCTAAGCTATGCTAAGCTAAGCTAAGCTATGCTAAGCTATGCTATGCTAAGCTAAGCTAAGCTAAGCTATACTATGCTATGCTAAGCTAAGCTAAGCTATGCTAAGCTATGCTATGCTATGCTATGCTAAGCTAAGCTAAGCTATGCTAAGCTATGCTATGCTATGCTAAGCTATGCTAAGCTATGCTAAGCTATGCTATGCTAAGCTAAGCTATGCTATGCTATGCTATGCTAAGCTAAGCTAAGCTATGCTATGCCATGCTATGCTAAGCTAAGCTAATTTAAGGTAAGCTATGTTAAGCTATGCTAAGCTAAGCTATGCTATGCTAAACTAAGCTAAGCTAAGCTAAGCTATGCTAAGCTAAGCTATGCTATGCTAAGCTAAGCTAAGCTATGCTATGCTATGCTAAGCTAAGCTAAGGTAAGCTATGTTAAGCTATGCTAAGCTAAGCTAAGCTAAGCTATAATAGCTAAGCTATGCTATGCTAAGCTAAGCTATGCTAAGCTAAGCTAAGCTAAGCTATGCTATGCTAAGCTAAGCTAAGCTATGCTATGCTATGCTATGCTATGCTAAGCTAAGTTAAGCTATGCTATGCTATGCTATGCTAAGCTAAGCTATGCTATGCTATGCTAAGCTATGCTAAGCTATGCTAAGCTAAGCTAAGCTATGCTAAGCTATGCTAAGCTATGCTATGCTAAGCTAAGCTAAGCTATGCTATGCTAAGCTATGCTATGCTATGCTATGCTATGCTAAGCTAAGCTAAGCTAAGCTATGCTATGCTAAGCTAAGCCAAGCTAAGCTATGCTAAGCTATGCTAAGCTAAGCTATGCTATGCTATGCTATGCTATGCTAAGCTAAGCTATGCTATGCTATGCTAAGCTATGCTAAGCTATGCTATGCTATGCTAAGCTATGCTAAGCTATGCTAAGCTATGCTAAGCTAAGCTATGCTATGCTATGCTAAGCTAAGCTAAGGTAAGCTATGTTAAGCTATGCTAAGCTAAGCTATGCTATGCTATGCTAAGCTAAGCTAAGCTAAGCTAAGCTATGCTATGCTATGCTA
The DNA here is from genome assembly GCA_019434445.1 of Phalangium opilio. NCBI lineage: Eukaryota > Metazoa > Arthropoda > Arachnida > Opiliones > Phalangiidae > Phalangium > Phalangium opilio. The sequence goes on along the minus strand of JAEQBA010004568.1, from coordinate 115,443 downwards.
AGCTAAGCTAAGCTATGCTAAGCTAAGCTAAGCTATGCTATGCTATGCTATGCTATGCTAAGCTAAGCTAAGCTAAGCTATGCTAAGCTAAGCTAAGCTAAGCTATACTATGCTATGCTAAGCTATGCTATGCTATGCTATGCTAAGCTAAGCTAAGCTATGCTAAGCTATGCTATGCTATGCTAAGCTATGCTAAGCTATGCTAAGCTATGCTATGCTAAGCTAAGCTATGCTATGCTATGCTAAGCTAAGCTAAGCTATGCTATGCCATGCTATGCTAAGCTAAGCTAATTTAAGGTAAGCTATGTTAAGCTATGCTAAGCTAAGCTAAGCTAAGCTATGCTAAGCTATGCTAAGCTAAGCTAAGCTAAGCTATGCTATGCTAAGCTAAGCTAAGCTATGCTATGCTATGCTATGCTATGCTAAGCTAAGTTAAGCTATGCTATGCTATGCTATGCTAAGCTAAGCTATGCTATGCTATGCTAAGCTATGCTAAGCTATGCTAAGCTAAGCTATGCTAAGCTATGCTAAGCTAAGCTAAGCTATGCTAAGCTATGCTATGCTAAGCTAAGCTAAGCTAAGCTATACTATGCTATGCTAAGCTAAGCTAAGCTATGCTAAGCTATGCTATGCTATGCTATGCTAAGCTAAGCTAAGCTATGCTAAGCTATGCTATGCTATGCTAAGCTATGCTAAGCTATGCTAAGCTATGCTATGCTAAGCTAAGCTATGCTATGCTATGCTATGCTAAGCTAAGCTAAGCTATGCTATGCCATGCTATGCTAAGCTAAGCTAATTTAAGGTAAGCTATGTTAAGCTATGCTAAGCTAAGCTATGCTATGCTAAACTAAGCTAAGCTAAGCTAAGCTATGCTAAGCTAAGCTATGCTATGCTAAGCTAAGCTAAGCTATGCTATGCTATGCTAAGCTAAGCTAAGGTAAGCTATGTTAAGCTATGCTAAGCTAAGCTAAGCTAAGCTATAATAGCTAAGCTATGCTATGCTAAGCTAAGCTATGCTAAGCTAAGCTAAGCTAAGCTATGCTATGCTAAGCTAAGCTAAGCTATGCTATGCTATGCTATGCTATGCTAAGCTAAGTTAAGCTATGCTATGCTATGCTATGCTAAGCTAAGCTATGCTATGCTATGCTAAGCTATACTAAGCTATGCTAAGCTAAGCTAAGCTATGCTAAGCTATGCTATGCTAAGCTAAGCTAAGCTATGCTATGCTAAGCTATGCTATGCTATGCTATGCTATGCTAAGCTAAGCTAAGCTAAGCTATGCTATGCTAAGCTAAGCCAAGCTAAGCTATGCTAAGCTATGCTAAGCTAAGCTATGCTATGCTATGCTATGCTATGCTAAGCTAAGCTATGCTATGCTATGCTAAGCTATGCTAAGCTATGCTAAGCTAAGCTATGCTATGCTATGCTAAGCTAAGCTAAGGTAAGCTATGTTAAGCTATGCTAAGCTAAGCTATGCTATGCTATGCTAAGCTAAGCTAAGCTAAGCTAAGCTATGCTATGCTATGCTAAGCTAAGCTATGCTAAGCTAAGCTAAGCTATGCTATGCTATGCTAAGCTAAGTTAAGCTATGCTATGCTATGCTAAGCTAAGCTAAGCTATGCTAAGCTATGCTATGCTATGCTATGCTAAGCTAAGCTAAGCTAAGCTATGCTATCATAAGTACGTACTTATGGCTTAACCTTACTATCATAATTCCCTTCCTCATAAGTAGACGAACGAAAAATATCACCTCACCACAATTCTCTCCCTTCAACGACTAACGAAAACTTTTATACAGCCAAAGGTGGGTATACTGGCACGACGGGGACGACGACGGGGACAACAACAACAGGGCAGGTCAAACTAAGAGCCTCACCGTAGATGTACGTCATACGATGTGGCTAAAAATACTTTAACGTACTTTTTCTTACTTGAGAAGTATTATAGTCTGGAGGATAGCTGAAATAATCATGCACTTTTTCAAGAAAGCATGAAACTTGGTATAAAGTTAGTTTGAAGTATATTATGTCAATTAAAGATTGGAGGCATTCCGTATCTCTGTTGTGACAGCCGTGACAAGCCGTCAAAGCGGCCGTGAAATTGTAAACTCACCTTACATTATTTTAGGTAGCACCCCTCGAGATACGCCGCCTTCGAGCTATAGAGAAAATGTAGGGGTCGTGTATAAAGCAAAAAGCTCTCCGATTCGTAAGAGCTCAGTAAGGAATGAAAGAAATTTTCAATAGAAAATCAAACCACGCACTACAAAATGAGAAAAATAATTTAATTCTTAACTGCTATTATTGAACATATTACAATAACAATTTGGCAACATAATTAAAGGCATAGTTTCGCATAACCACAAGTTGCACAACTCCAAGTAACACCTGTTACTATTATTAATAAAAATATTTAACCAGAAATATTATTAGAGTTGTAAACAATTTTTTTTGATCATTCATGTGTAAAACCCTCTATGGGTTTCGGAAATTGTTTTATGGCCAACTGCTTTAAATCTATTTTCATAATTGCCAGGGCAAGTCAGTTTTTCAGTGGTATTTTTTTGACATGAGAAGCATATTTCCCAGTTTATCTCGGTTTCTTCGTTTCCTTTTAAATTTAGAGAATCGTCTTTCACTAACACGAACTTGTTCGTAATTAAGCCGAAGTATAATTTAACTTGGATTTAAGTACGACGTGAGCTAAAATCTACTTTTATAAAAGAAAAATTCCGGTAACTTCATAGTGAACCACGCTCTGCACTATACAACTATGATATCAAGTCCTGATTTTTTTTTTGTCATGCAAAAGATCACTAAAACTCCGTAAATAACCTAAAAAACCAGAAAAACATCCATTCTATCACCGCAATACCAAAATTTACCATGAAGTTTCAGATCTTTACAACTTAACAAGCATTAATTAGCAGTATTGGGATACCGAATTTCTAATTGAGTGCCTGTATCATAAAAATATTTTTCGATCTTTAAAATGTGAAGAATAATTAAAATGTTCTCAAATTATTACATAAAAATGTTGACAGCAGTGGCGTCGCTAGGCCTTTCGAATTTAAGGGGGGGGGCTATAGTCCCCCCCCCTTAAATTCGAAACTTAGCCCAAAATAATCCGTAAAGCTTACCAAAAATTGCTGTTAGCAACCTAAAATTCTGTAGCAATATATAAAAAATTATAATGATAGATTCGTTAAGTTTCATCTCTGCAGAGATGAATTTCAAAATCAAACAGTACAATTTTGAAGAAAAGAACAGATGGAGACAAGTAAAATGTTTCATGCTCTTTCGAAGGGAGTCCCAGTGTGGACTAAAAGCTAACCAAAACTAAAAATAAACTTAAGACGAGTGAAAATCCTTCATAATCGCTTCCGTAGTTTTTATCAAAAAAGGTTGTATATCTTTAAAATACGAATAATTTTACGTTGACACAAATTTACGGATAGTTTTAAAGGTCTATACATTTTCAAATGAACCCATTATGCAATTTTTTTTATTAAGTTCTTATAATAACTAGTTTGCCCAGATTTAGCCACCCCAAATTTCAAACCCTAGCGACGCTACTGGTTGACAGTTGCTTATTCTTAAATGTTGCGAAATTATGACTTTAATATTGTTGCGAAATTATGACTCTAATTATATTGCGAAATTATGACTTTAATATTGTTGCGAAATTATGACTTTAATATTGTTGCGAAATTATGACTTTAATATTGTTGCGAAATTATGACTTTAATTATGTTGCGAAGTTATGACTCTAATTATGTTGCGAAATTATGACTGTAATTATGTTGCGAAATTGTTCCTTTAAAATGTTCTCTTAGATAAGACTTCATACTGGCTTTCATGTATAAGGAGTGTTTTTTATTGGAAGTAACTTTTTTCCTATTGTGTTTACTGCTATTAAAATGAAATACATTTATACCATAGAGGGTTTTACACATGAATGATTAAAAAAATTGTTTACAACTCTAATAATATTTATGGTTAAATATTTTTATTAATAATAGTAACAGGTGTTATTTAGAGTTGTGCTTATGCGAAATTAAGCCTTTAATTATGTTGCCAAATTGTTATTGTATAATGTTCAATAATGGCAGTTAAGAATTAAATTATTTTTCACATTTTGTAGTGCGTGGTTTGATTTTCTATTGAAAATTTCTTTCATTCCTTACTGAGCTCTTACGAATCGGAGAGTTTTGCTTTATACACGACCCCTACATTTTCTCTATAGCTCGAAGGCGGCGTATCTCGAGGGGCGCTACCTAAAATGATGTTAGGTGAGTTTACAATTTCACGGCCGCTTTGACGGCTTGTCACGGCTGTCACAACAGAGATACGGAATGCCTCCAATCTTTAATTGACTTAATATACTTCAAACTAACTTTATACCAAGTTTCATGCTTTCTTGAAAAATTGCATGATTTTATTGAAAATCGACAGTTATCCTCCGGACTACTGAAAGCTTATGCAGAGTTGAGAATATGTAAATCGGGTCCATGGTCTTACCTTTTATGATGGCGGCAGGAGGATGGGGGGGGATGAAGAGAAACGTCCAAACCGCGGTCCCCATCTCTTTAGATGGTTACTGAAAGAACATGTAAAGGATCAAAATTAAACACTTACGCCCGTCTTTTCAAAAACTAAATAAAGAAATACATTTTTTAAATTAATTTTTGGGACCCTTTTACGAACTGAAAGAGCTCACCTTCCTCAATACACAGATATTTATAATATAGACCTAAATTAGTCGGGAATACAACTTTCAAATCTAATAATTCTCTATTGTGAATAATGTAATATTTTCCTTTATGTTTAACATATTTTTCAAGTTACTAATTTAATTACTATACCAGGGATAGATTTAATTTTAGAAGCAGGAATGGAGAACGATTAGTATTTACTTCAGTCCGCCTCATAGCCTAGTATAGAGCCCCCTCCCTCCAACTCGTAATTAAAAGTTTAAATTATCTTATAGGCTCACTTAAAGTACGTTTTGATGACGTTGCTGACGGAGACGGCGAAAAATAAGTAATTCCTTTTAACCTCTGTCGCACTGACCCGCCTCTTCTTTCTGACCCCTCCGTCCCGTGGAAGGGGGTCCGTTTTTATATCGTTATTTTTTTATTAATAGTAAATTATGGTTCTTAGATAAAGGTAACGGTTTTTTACTCTTTCCCTAGGCCTACACCAAAAACTCTACTAGATAAGTGTTTAAGATGGATTAAAGATTGTGGGAGGGTCGAGTTAACGCCCGATAAAATTAAAAAATATTACTACAAGTGCAGTCAACAGAACCGGCCCTTTTTTTTTGGTTTGGTTTAGTTCAGTTCAGACAGTTTCATCCTGACCGGGCATTTTGAATTGTTTAAAACGAATGTTTTCCGTACCCTCGTAGATCCAAACCGTTTTAGATAATGCGCCATGATTCTGTAAGTAAAATTAGGCTTAGTGAAGGATATTTCAAAAATGTTTTCAGTGATTAGAAACTGTTTTAATTGACAGTACAAGTAAAACAAGGCTAGTTCAGACTCTGGGAACTCAGAGCCTGAACTTTGGCCTTATATAAGTACAGGTGTTAAACCTATAATCACAATTACATCAAAAAACTTTTTTTCAGACACATATTTCATTGCACGAAACTGCATGTTTTTTTGCGCCATATACACAGAAATCAAACATGGGCTTTTGAAAAAAAATTAAATTTTGTATATTTTCTTTTTTTTTGTCATTATTAACCAATATAACATTTTAATTTAGTTCAATTTAATTTAATTTAGTTTTCTTTCAAGACTTTAACCGTTATTAGGTTATTTTTTTAGGGGAAAATTGATGTTTTTTCGTCAAATTTTGTGGGTCAAACATTATTTATTATAAAGCACCGCAAAAAACGCGTTGTAAGCTTGTTTTTTTTGTTTTTGTTTATATAAAGGTGCTGAAAATTAAATAAATTTGGTTTAAAAGTCCTCGTATATCTTTTTTTCCCATTTTTTTTTTGTTATTTTTTTGGCTGATAGTGGAAAAAATTTCCGTTTATAATTTTGTTTATTAATAATAATATTTTTTTTGGTCTTTCCTTAAATTTTACGAGAACGGTTTTTATCTCGACCTAACAACCTACCTTGGTTTTTTTTCGTTTTCTTTTTGTTAATTTCATTTCTTTTTTTTTTTTTTTCAAATTTTTACAATCAATTATATTCTCAATTAGTACTTTATCCACGACCCCCCGAATTATTTACACAATTAGTGCTTTAATTAAAAGCACTAAACATGGCCAATTTGTTTTGTTTTTTTATTAATTTAATTAATTTAATTATTATTAATTTTAAAACCCAAATTAATTAGAGCCTTTTTGGTCTTCTTCTTAAATTTATATTATTTTAAATAATATAATATAATATCAAAGCGATATTTAATTTATTTTAGTTAATTAATTTTATAATTAATTAATTAATGACTAGTACGTAAATTTTTTTTATAAATTAATTCTAACCCTCCACCTTTGTTTTTTACGTTAAATTCAAATTTTCACAGTCTTTCAAAAAATGAGCGTTTTTGGTTGGTTAATTTGTTTCATTGTTTGTTAATAATAATAATTAATTCTTTTTTTTTTTAAATATAATTAATAGGTTTAGGCTATACATATTTTGTTCAATTGTTTTTTGTGTGCCTGTGCTCCATTTCTTTTTTGTTTTTTAAAAAGCTTTTATAATTTTTCGTTTTATTTTTTAAAAAGGAAAAAAAAAAGACTCAAAAATTTCCTTTTTTTATGTAAATACTTTTATGGTGATTTCTTGTTTTTTAATGAGAACTAATGTTGAATAGCGTTGTTTCTTTGGTTTGTATTTAAGGGAATTGTTTTTTTAATTAGTAGAGGGGGAAAGGGGGATAGATAATTTTCATCTCTCATACTCTTAATTGTTTTTTAACAGACCCTGGAAACACAGATAAGTATTTGTTTTTTGTTTTTTGTTTTTTTTTTGTTTTTTAGGACATAATACAGCCTACAAGTTTTAACTGCAGATACTGCATACAGAACTTAAGAAATATTTAAAAAATAAATTGAAAATTAAGTAATGTAAAAAAAGTACGAAAAAACCCTAGTATTTGTTTTCTTTTTTTTTATATTATAAGTATTTTCTTGTTTTTTAAACTTTTGGTTTTTTTTTCCTTCAAATATGGAAAAAAACTTTGATATACCCATTGAAGGTCCGTAACTGCTTTTTTAAACACGTAAGTATTTTTGTTTATTTGTTTAATTTAAATATTTCCCCGTTAAACAGAAAAAATGTTTGGGTTAATTTGTTTATTTAATTTTTCCGAAATTGTTTAAATATTTATTTTTTGTGATGTTTTCAAAAAGCAGAGCGTATTGGTGTTGGTAAAATCAATGGTCCCATCATATATATTTAAATCGTAGTATTTGTTTTTAATTTAATTTAACCAATTAGAAAATAATAAAGAAACAATAATGTAGAAGTTGTATTTATGTATTGACTATTTTGTTTTTTGGTTGTTATGTTGTTTTTGTTTCGATATAATAAATTAAATATTTGTTTATTTTATTATATTTATGGGTGTGGGGACATTTTATTGTTTTTGTAAAACCTATATATGTTTTTAATTATGTTTAATTTATTTTTTTATTAAACACGACGATGTGTATCTTCGTTTTTTTTTTAATTCTTATTTAAGGGTCGGGGTAAATTTTTGTAACATTGTTTTTTTTTTATAATAATTATGAATTAAAGTCAAAGCCGTAGATATACAACAAATAATGCGCCGGGGTTTGTTTGTTTATTTTTTGTTTGTGATAGTTCCCTTTTGTTGAATGTGTGGTCAATTTTATGTAAAAATTGTTCCTGGTTTTAAATATTTTTTTTTTTTTCGTCAAAAAGGGGTTGTTTTTTACCATTTTTTTTAAACACGTATTTCCGCCGCGATAAATACATCTACACAATAATTCCATAGTCTATTTTTTTTTTGGTTTGTATTCCACTTAATATCATACTTCTTCTTCTTCTCCTACATCTTTCCACTTTTTAATATATATATAATATATATATTCTTTGTTTATTTGTTTATTTAGAGTTTTTGTTTAACGAAAAACCGGGATATAACGTAAAAACAGTCACTAATCGGGGTTTGTTGTATCTGTTTTTCTTTTTTTTTTTCGCTATATTTTTTAAAACGTTTAAATTGTCCATGCACAAAGTTCACCGGCAATTCTGAATTTTTGTTGTTGTTTTTTCTATTTGTTTACTCAACAGTTCGTTGATATTTGTATTGTATATTAGTTTGTTTACACATCTTACGAAGAGCGTACGTACGTTTCCAAAATTATTAAAAAATAATTATAATAAATAAAAATTAGTGACACGATAATTTCAGCATCAGCCAACCAACCATTCGGGTTCAAATCAAAACCCTCGCGAACCTTCGCGTATAAAATGGCTTTAATTTAATTTATTTTGTAATTGAATATAAAATAAATTAAATTAAATTAAAACTGACGATTATGTTTGTTTTCTTAAATAGAGGAACATTATATTCTGCGTGTTTTACGTTGAATTTCAAGCGATAAAATTAAGTTTAAACGCACCGTATAAATTCATTTTTTAAGTCCATCGGTATAACCAACCATATAAGTATGAATTTTTTTAAAAATCAGACCAGTCTTATAATGTTTTTGTTTACGTCTGTCTGTCTGAATCTGAATTCTTCAAAAAACGATTTCTTTATGGGGACATAATTCTTTTTTTGGGTGTCGGTATATATATTTATATATATATATTTATATGTATAGATAATTATTATATAGTTTTACGAATGTTATGTAACATTTTGTTTCTCGTATTAAATAACTGGGAAATAATTTGTTTATTTTTTCCAATATTTGTTTACTTACGAGAGTGTTTATATTTTTTGGAAAAAAATACGTTTCAAAACGTCATATTTATATATATTATTTCTTCACGTATATATTTTTTTTAAAAAGAACTCGAATCAGGCCTGGGGCTCGTAGGCCTGAAGCGATACCCTTTTTTTATTTTAATTAATTAATTAAAAAAAATTAATTAATTATTAATTATTCATTTTTCGCGAAATAACGTTTTTCTTCCCATTCCTAAAAATTGTCCCTTCACAATTTAATATATGAATTTAAACAAACAAATTTTGACAATGACGTCATAACGTTTTGTTGTTTTTTTTTGTTTGTTTATAACATAAAAGCTTTAGCGAAGAGGTCAATATTATTATTATTATTATTTTTTTTTACTATTATATATGACTATGAATTCTGTACAAGAAATTTTAAAAAAATTATAAATTTTTTTTCTTAGGTAATTCTCATTTCTTCTTAATATAATATTTTTTTTGGTAATTTTAAAAAATATAAAAACAACAAGGGGTTATTTATTTAAAAAAAAGGGGGGGTGTTGACCAATAGAAAGAGATAGAGATAGAGAGATAGATTAAAAACTAATTAACTTAAATAAATAAATTAATTAAAAATATTTACCTTAATTACGAGGGAAAGGGGAGATGGAAAATTAAAAATATATATAATTATCTTTAAATATTATTGGATCTAATTTAATTTTCTTTCCCCCCCGGTTATATTAAATCAAAATTAATTAAATCGCAGTGGCACTAGAAGAATTTTTTTTTTTTTTCCAGTTTTTTAAAGTTGTATATTTTTTTTTTTTTTTGGTTTTTCTTATGATGCACTGTACACTTTTATTTTTGGCTCAACCCGCGGGTCAAAGTATTGTTTACTCGTTTATTTGTTTGTATAATAATACTCCCCCCCATTACGCGGTAGAGTCCAAGCGTTTTTGTGTGTTTGTTTACCCCGAATAGCTCTCGTAAATGGGCATACTTTTATTTATTTATTTATTTATTTTTTTTTTAACTTTTTTTTTGTTTTTAATATTTCCGCGTTTGAAAATACCCACCAAACTTTTGAAATGTCTGTTTGTGTTTGTGTGTTTTTTTGTTTTTTTTTTTTTAACTTTTTTTTAAATATTTTTTTGTTTAGTATAGTCCGCAATTACGCAGATTGTTGGCTATAATGACATCCGTCACAGCGTCAAACACAAATTGAATGTTAGTAGTATCCGTAGCGCAAGTCATGTGGCAATAAATTTCCTTAGTGGTGGACTTATTTTTAGCTTCAAACTGAGCCTGAATGTAAGCCGCTGCTTCACCGTAATCCTGAGCGCCTGATTATTATTATTATTATTTATTTATTTTTTTTGTTGTTTTCCGTTTAATATTTATAATTATATATTTTTGTTGTGTTGTTGTTGATATTGTGCAATTTTTGTTTTTGCGATTGACACCAAAACGCAAAGAAGTTCAGAATTTTTTTCGAGATTAAGACAAGAAAAGAAAATAATAGAAGTGTTAGTAAAGAAGTAAGATTTAATAGGAGTGTAATTAAACGTAATAACAAATTTGTTTGACAATGCTCGTTGCTGCAATCATAAGTTTATAAGTGATATGTTCCCCATAAGTATAACACCTGTACAATTTCGTAATGCTACCCTGAGACTTACAGAGAGAGACTTACAGCTCGAGCTAGTTCGAGGAAGAACGAAAAGCGAGAATTGATTGGCTACACTCGGTGGTTAATTTTGAAGGACTTCCATCTTCCTATTTAGTCTGCATTACTAAGCCTTTGACAGCGCCCCAGTCACCAGGCGTCGTCGCTTTACCTCGAATCTATGACCTACCTCTCTCATTTCATGACAAGCTCCAGTTTTGTAACCAGTGACAAACTTATGGTGAACATATCTTATAAACATATGGTCATACCAGGGATAGATTTAATTTTAGAAGTAGGAATGGAGAACGGCTAGTATTTACATCAGTCCGACTCTTAGCCCAGTGTAGAGCCCATCCCTCCAACATGTAACGAAAAGTTTAAATGATCTTATTGGCTCACTTAAACTACGTTTTGATGACGTTGCTGACGGGGACGGCGAAAAATACGTAGTAATTCCGTTTTACCTCTGTCGCTATGACCCGCCTCTTCTTTCATACCCCCCCCCGTTCCTTAGAAGGGGGTCCGGGACTTTGACGCGCGCTCAGATATTACTCTGTTCTCCATTCCTTCTTCCAAAATTAAATCTATCCCTGGTCATACTCGTAGTTCATACATAATGGTATAAGTTCTAGACCTAGAGTTAATCAACTAATAGCTCTAATCGCGTATACCTCGTACAGGATGTGATATAGTTCAAGAATTGTTAGTAGGAATTGAATGAATAAAAGTGTGCTCTTACCTGTATACTCTGGGAAGCAAATTGTAAGAGGGGATTTCTTGATTTTCTCTTCGAAAAGATCTTTCTTGTTTAAAAAAAGAATTATAGAGGTATCCGTAAACCATTTGTTGTTGCAGATTGAGTCGAAAAGCTTCAAACTTTCCTGCATACGGTTCTGCGCGCGCAAAACGATACAAATACACACATCGTTAAGCCTAATTTCATCAATTTCTTAAGCCTAGTTTCATCAACTTCTTAGCCTAGTTTCATTAACTTCTTAGCCTAGTTTCATCATCTTCTTAAGCCTAATTTCATCATCTTCTTAAGCCTAATTTCATCATCTTCTTAAGCCTAATTTCATCATCTTCTTAAGCCTAATTTCATCATCTTCTTAAGCCTAATTTCATCAACTTCTTAAGCCTAATTTCATCATCTTCTTAAGCCTAATTTCATCATCTTCTTAAGCCTAATTTCATCATCTTCTTAAGCCTAATTTCATCATCTTCATAAGCCTAATTTCATCATCTTCATAAGCCTAATTCCATCATCTTCATAAGCCTAATTTCATCATCTTCTTAAGCCTAATTTCATCAACATTCACCCAAAAACATTAAACCTCGTATCAACAACTCTTAAAACCAAAAATAACCAAGTCTATTTGAAATTCACATTAAAAGGTCTACTCTTAACACTAAATAGCAAAGCCTAATAGGTCAACTTTTAGTTCCGTCCAAACTTAAGCCTAAAATGACCTACTCGTTAAGCCTAATTCTTTAAAACTTACCGTAGTTTCGTCTTCGTGTAGCACTTGGTCATACTCGCTCATGGCCACGCAAAAAATAATGGCAGTGACGTCTTCGAAGCAGTGTATCCATTTTTTACGTTCTGACCTTTGACCTCCGACGTCAAAGAGTCTATTAATGAAAAAAAAAACCAAACACATCATTAGAATAAGATACCCTTTCCATATTATTCAATTCTATTATTCTAAGCCTTGGTAGAACGACAAGACAAAACATACTTGAAATTTAAGTTTTTGAAGTTGAAATGAACTTCTACTATTCCCGTTGTTTTGACTCTCGTCCTTAAGATATCTTGCTCGGTTGGCATATAGTCTTTCTTGCCTAATCGGTCCAAATCGTCCAAGAAACTGTTAAAGAAAAGAAAAAACATGATATACTGCATGTACCTTAAGCCTAACAGTGCAAAAAAATTACTTTCATAGACATGAATTTTAAAATTTAGGCTTAGACACGAGACATTTGCATATATTAAAATATTTTCTAGACGCTATCTTAAAATAGAACAATAATAGGTCTAATTTAAGGTTGGAATCGTAGTAAGAAATATGTCCAGCCCTCTTCCAAAATACACCCATGAAATCCCGGGTAGCGGGTACACAAGCCAAGGAAGAGGCTGCAGGAGAGAGAGAGTGAGAGAGTGTTTAGTTGTCATGGTAAAACGCGGCGGCCGGGAACTACTCCCGTTACCATGGTAACCACGACGATGGTGAGGGATCTATACAGGCTTCCTTGTAATGGGGCTGGACATGTAATTTCCCCCACAAAAATCACGTATAAGGTTTATTAAAAATTTAAAATTCGATGGAAAATTCTAACCACCAAAGTTTAGTGTTAACTTCGAATAAAAGAAAAATTAGGTAAAATATGATTATGGGATTTGAACTTCTATTGAAAGGGTGAAGTATCCGAGCCCTCGCCCGCTTCGCTGGCCTGGGTAGAGCGAGAGAGGAGAGATAGAGTCAGGGCGCGAAATAGCCCATACCCACCCCGTTAATAGTCTACACGCAAAATTGAGGATGTAAAGAACTAAACACCATGTACCTAAACCATTTTTAGGGTGCGTTTCTGGCGTTTGTAGTTTTATCGCTTTTATCTTCTTGCAGGTATGGATATTTTTAGACCTGGTTCGCTAAGCCTAATGTAAATATTTAGGCCTAACTTCAATTTTAGGCTTTTGATGTACAGCCGGGTTTTTTTATATACATATACATACATATATATGAAAGGCGGGGCACAAAGAAGTATAACTTACTATTTGGCGCTATCGTTCAGCTGGTACTCGTTTGACCTTCCAAAACATTCTTGTACACCCGTGTCTACCCATAACCTCTTCATGGCGCTTTGTAAGTCGTCCGAGAATGGCTCTGTATCTTCCATTCTCGCCACTACATCAAAAACCATCTTAGCATCGACCTGTTTAAATAAATAAAAATAGATCAAAATTATTAAGCCTACTTATTTTGAAACGTTTTTGGCCAAATGTGTATAGTTTTCAAAAGACCTAAACGTGTTAGAAAAATTATATAGCTTTAAAATGAGCTTATATTTAATTAAAATTAATTAAATAAGTTTATAATCACTAAATTTTAAATTATTTTAAAATCAAAAATATCCAAGAGTAGCTTAACGGGAAAGCCAACTTTCAGGCGGAATGGTTTACATTGGTTTAACATTATGCCCCTGTAGAATAGTCGGAGAGTCTGTTTCGCCCTCTAAGCACCAATGTCCAGGGCGAAGCAAATATCAACAATGATATGATTAAAATAAGTTGAATTATTATTTCATTAAGTTAAAAATTGCTAATTGTTAAATTTTAACAATGATATTATTATGCAGATGACCCTTAGGAAACAAATTATATTAATCTGATTGGTCAATATGAAAATAACAATAATTTCAAAAACTAAATACTTCAAAATACATAATTTCTTCATGAAAGTTATAATCACTTTCAAATCGATTTATCACAGTAAAGTCTTATAGGGACCATCCATAAATTATGTCTCAATCTCAGTTCAAAGTTCAACAAAATCCCCGCCAAAAACAAATTGCAAAACTTAACAGCAAAATATACTTTAACCGTTGCTTGTTTAATATAATCAAACCATTTTAAAGCATTGGTTCCTCCACTGCAGATACTTAAATATTCATAAACTACTACCAAAAAAAAAACACTGTACAACTTAATAATCAGCCTATAGAACAGTACACGTCACATGACCCTTTACGCGTGTAGCTAACCCGATAAGGCTTGTGCATTTTGGAGATAGGATCTCTTCATGAAGTCGAGTATGAGGGGTTGGTTATACTAGGAAGGTTATCTGGAATTTACGTCAGAGCTAGACTATCTAGAACTAATTTCAACTGGCACACTAGCTCACGCTGCTCGTTTCGTGCGTCCCATAGCTCTTTCCCGCCTATTTGCAGGCCCCCGGTTCGATATAAATTAATAAAACCACCAAACAGCCCCGACCGATGACGTAGAAGAACGGGAAGGGGGTAAAGAAGGGAGTTAAACGGGGTGGATGACGTCATACATTTACTATTGTACCTTACAGAGAGAGCGCGCGCGGACAGGGCCGAGGGGGGGAGGAGGGGAGGGGTCAGAAAAGAGAGATGTCGGTTGCTAGGGGCAACGACTCCAATGGGGTAAAACCAAGGGCAAATTTCTAGAAAACCCGCTTTTCAAAAGAGAAATCAGATTTTTCAAATAAAAGTGCTTCATATTAGTTTTTATTCTTTCTTTGACTTTTAGAGGAAGAAGAATTTTGGGTGAAGATATGACCGCGGGATTTTCACCTACGTTCTTGGTTAGAAAATTGATGAGTGAGGTGTTAAGATGATACAGGGACTACCAAAGCTAACTTTAATGGCGTACCAAGGACCCGAGACTCCCAAATTTAATGCAGCACTGTACCAAATTAACACACTGTAACTAAATTCTGTACCAAAGCGGGATTATTATTATTACCAGAAGGGGATAATAGAAGAAGGGTGACACTCGCTCTGTATCCTCTTAATACTTTAGTCATGTAACATGATTCTTCACAGGGTCACCCCCCCCCCCTTTCCCTTTTTGTATGCTCTCCCGCTCATCAAACTTCAGATGGACATGGATGGCACCGTGCTAGGGTGAATTATATAACTGTTTGGTATTTACTAAATCCTCAGCAATCAACCCATAAACCTTGATTGTCTTGACGTGGGGGGACAAAAACACACAAGCTCATGCATGCGCCTTGGCAAATAATTAAGCAGCGCTAATAGAGTAATGATGAAGGGGAACTATTTATCGCGTATGTGATTCGGTTTAGTAATTAACCTTGCTAAAATAAATGTAAAATGATGTTGGGGGAAAAATCATGTTACAATTACCCCGCCAGTTTTGTACTGGTACACTTCTCTCGAAGAGAAGTATCTTACATACTTCTATTATTACCAACCCATATTATTTCTTTTATCTATGGGTAGGCCTATATTCAACTCAAACGGTACCTTATCCTAATTTATAGATGAACGTTAGGGTAACTTCTTTAGCGATGAACCTCTTTGCCTAGTCAAGGAAAAACTAGAAGCTCCGGGAGAAAACGAGGAAAAGATGTGAAAGATGGGGGCCTGAGAAGAGCGGTAACAAAATCAGTTGCCATGGAAACGATCCCGAATGATTAGAGGGAAGACAGAAAGGGGGGGGCGGATGGATGGGGTGGGAGAGACAGAAAAGTTCCCTCAAAATTTCTACTCCCTCGATTTTTAACAATGTATATAACAGGTATATCAGTGGTGTTTTAAATAATCTACCTTCAAACGTCATTGAATGGAATTGCATTAAAAATTAATTTAGATTATTGTGGGTTAAGTTGAATTCGAATATGTTTTATGCTTCTATCTCCATTTTAATTGCCCTAAGGGACACTGTTTTCGAGTTAAGATTTGATTGAGTGTTTTAGGGATGACCCCTTAATTAAATTAGAAATCTTTGTCTTAATCCGTTTCTTAATTAATTAAATTTAAGGGGTCATCCCTAAAATACTCTGGATGCAGTCTTAACTCGAAAACAGTGTCCCTTAGGGGGAAAACAAAATGGAGATAGAAGTTACTACATTTTCGACTCAAAATCGTGCACCCATAGAACATCCCCCTTAATTTATGCATGCAGACTTATCAGAAACAAACTGTATGGCAGGACTCTCAAAATGTGCATAACTTAACTGTACTACAAATGTCTACTGATAAACATTTTATTAATGATGATTAATAATTCTGGAGTTCTTTCCCCAAATACGTACTAATCCTGAATTACGTTAAAAAAATTGGATAACTAACTCCTAGGCCTGTGACTTCCGCAAAACGCGTCAAGCACAAATCACTTCCTACATAGCGAAATGGGAATATAAAGATGTATCGAAATGGATGACTAACCAAAAAAAGGTGAAAGGTTACGCTGAGATGAGTAAAAGCGTAGCGGGAGGAGAAAACAGAAAAGAGAGAAAGAGAGAGTGGCAGAGAGAGAGAGAGAGAGAGAGAGAGAGAGAGAGAGAGAGAGAGAGAGAGAGAGAGAGAGAGAGAGAGAGAGAGAGAGAGAGAGAGAGAGGAAAAAGCGGGAAAAAGTTTCTTTTTTATTGATTTCAGTTGAGAGAGAGGGAGAAAGACAGAACAGAGCAGCTGGGTCTTTCTGCACTGCGGCTAACATAAAACCAGCACGGTTAAGAAGAATTTGGGGAAACACTAAGTATAATGCCCCCAAAACAATTGACCAATGATTAAACGGTAACCCCTAAACTATAACAATATGAATTGAAAAGAAAAGAAGTATCTGCACTTACTTCTCGTTCGTTATTAGAGAAACTGATTCCTAAGTTGGGCATGGCCCTTAAAATGGCAACCATGGACTGAATTGTGTTACTGTAAACCACGGGCTTGTATTGTTTGAAATCTTCCTGGGTGAAACCGCTATCATGGATAATCCTGAAATAAAGAAACGAAGAATTAGTTTTAATTCAATTAAAGTTATATATTACGTAGGATTGGATTCGATAGGGTAAGTTTTAAAAAGCAGGCTTAGAATCTAAAAAACGAGGCTTAACGTTTTCTTAGAAAGTAGGCTTAGAATCTAAAAAACGAGGCTTAAGAATTTAGGCCTAAAATTTTAAAAGTATAGGCTTATAGAATGGAAATCGAGGCTTAAGAATTTAGGCCTAAACTTTTAAAACTAGGCTTACAGGTAATCAAAAATGGACGACATTAGGTTTAACTTATTAGGCCTAAATTAGGCGCAAACATCTTGAATATTTCAGGACTATAATTTGAGGAATCAATAAATTTGCCCTTATCACGTGATACAAAGCGAGTTTAACATGCATCTTAGGTCACAGGGTTAAACTGTGATCTTGTTTACGACATGAAGATCGAATTAGGCTTAGCTTGAACGGAAACAAATTCCCGCCAAATTAACCTATGAAGCGTATGAAAGAACCCCACGTGTATAGTTTTTACACGCCTGACAAATCGTTAAGAAAAAAATTTAAACGGGGGGAGGGGGGAAGAATCCGATCTTAGACAACTAAGATTAGACAAGCTACCTGAAAATTCGCTTCTCGCGATCTCT
The DNA here is from genome assembly GCA_019434445.1 of Phalangium opilio. Taxonomy (NCBI): domain Eukaryota; kingdom Metazoa; phylum Arthropoda; class Arachnida; order Opiliones; family Phalangiidae; genus Phalangium; species Phalangium opilio. The sequence continues at coordinate 97,754 of JAEQBA010004568.1, read as the reverse complement.
ATCTACTTAAAGGAAACTCTCGAACGAGCCTTCAAGATTGGAAAGATGTAGCTCCTAAGCTGGAATGACTGGCATCTTATTTGAACCTCTTCAGCACACGTGCCGCTCGCTCAACAAAGCTAAGCACCGTTTAGTTAGTCTTAACGATATAAAAGGTGTTTCTAAAAGATATATAAGAAATTAAGGGGGGTATTCTTCGGTCGAAAATTAATTGTAATTAACATTTACATTTGCCTTATGTTGTTTTCAAAGTTTATACAACTTTATATGGAAAATATAATAACCGTATTTTCTCTATCTTATCAATTATTAAATATTTACATTAATCTTGTTATCGTAAACGAAAGATAATTATTACCTAGATGGTTTAGAGCACGATATAGGATGTATGTAGTATTAAGCTACTATAATTTAGTATTTTTCTACTGTAATTGAAATTAAAGTATGAAAAAAATGGTCCGTCAATTTTCATATCAATTATCCCCGAATTTTAATGGATTTTTTTATGTAACTTCTATGACGTTTTTCCACAAGGGATACTGCTTTTTTAAGTTTTTTATTCCCCTTATAGTTTAATTTATACTATTTACCGAATAGAGTCTATATCTATCCTTGAATGCGTTAACTAGCTTTTGTTGGCCCTAAGGGACACTGTTTTCGAGTTAAGATTGCATTGCATCCAGAGTATTTTACGGATGGCCCCTTAAATTTATTAATTAAGAAACTGATCAAGACAATTATTTCTAATTTAATAAAGGGGTCATCCCTAAAACACTCTTGAAAATCATAACTCAAAAACAGTGTCCCTTAGGGCAATCAAAATGGAGATAGAAGTAGAAGTTACATTTTCGACTCAAAATTGATTTCCCAAAGAACATCCCCCTTAATTTATGCATGCAGACTTATTAAAAACACCCTGTATATTATTAGTCTTGTTTCCAATAGGGTGCACTGATTGAAGCAGTATTAAATCTACTGTAACCTAGTATTTTCCTACTATCAAATATCCCTTATGCAATCGAAATTTTAGAACAAATATGTATTATTTCCTTGATTTTTCAAATGTTTCCCATATTTGTATACGAACCACGCATTCAATGCAAATAAATTAACCATTTGTAAAACACAGGAATAAAATTGAATTGAAGATTGAATTGATTAAAAACCCTTGCCTATAACCAATCACAGTTTAAACCACTAACTGTAATTTAGGATAAAGTTCAAGGTAGCTAACTAAAAGGCAACTTGTAGCAGTATAGCAGCAGACTCCATGCATCTCGCATCAATAGGTCCGTATAATCCCTTTAGGATTGGAGCGTGCATCTCACTCATCCCGAGGGAGAGAGAATTCCTCCTACTCCTCCCTTTCAAGCTTACGTACGATTATCGATGCCTATTTTTAGTCCTACGAAATGATTGCTCGGGCGCTAGTTGAAACTTTTGACATTTTCACCAACACGCTCCGGCGATAACCCAGAAGCAGACCGACGGACTAGCCACATACAGGTCAGCAGAGAGGAAGAGAGAGAATTTCTCCGTTTGCAGAACTCACTGAGACTGCGCCAAAATGATAATACTAGTGGCCGAGGATGTGTTGCCGAAGTTAAATATAATTTTCACAGGAGGGTTTTCAATTCAATTCAAGTTCACTATACATTTCATATCAGTTTATAGTTTAACAAATCGAAAATAAGATATATGTAATTTTGATATAGGTTTTGTGGAGCAATTTAATTTTTAATTTTAATTTAATTTAATTATTGGGGCGTTAATTTAAAAGTGGGGGTAATGATACTTGGAACGATTACTCTACTGAATGTCTAGTTTATTTTGGTACCTTTGATTTTAATTTAAGTATTTTAGAAGCAAAGTTATGAGCAATTAAAAACGTCGATAATGTAACTGAAAATTTGTAATTAATTTCGTATAAAACGAATTCCTTTCTTGTGATTATATTTTCAACGCGGGATTCATGATACTTGGAGCAATTACTCTACGCAATCTATAGTTCATTCCAGTTCCTTTAATTTCCAATTACATTCGCTAGAACCAAAGTTACAACAACTCAAAACAAATGTGGCCACACATAACGAAAATTCAACTTTGAAATTAACTTCTCATAAAACATAGCACTTGATACTTGTGCGGATTTCGGAGGCATTACGGACCCCCCCCCTTTCCGTGTCCCAAATTTAGCCGTGATCCCCTTGTTTTACAGAGAGCGAGAATAGGGACAGGTCCCCATTTCAACTACCATACCATACCATACCTTCGCGTCCCCGCGTATTCCGTAATAGGGGAGACCTACTTATCGATTAAATATAGTGGGGGTGGAATGAGTACGGAAATAGAAGTCTGTCATTGGTCTGAAGGTGACACGTGACTCTCTAACCTTTCCCCTGTCCTCCTACTCCTAGATCCCTCAGCCTCCCTTCCATCTATAGCTTACTGTCAAGCGCGAAAAGTATATATAGAGACCAGGAAATCAGAGAATGAAACGGGATTTTTTGGTCGCACCAAGAAACGATAGCTTCTTTTTTTCTACCCATTTTCAGTTTCCTATCTCCACCGAATACGAAACTTTTATAATGAACCTAATTTTGGAACTTTCACCATTTTTTTTTGTTATTTTTTTGACAGTTAGAGCGTTGTTGAGCTTGTATACAACTTTGTACAAGGTACCACTACCCTTAAGCCTAACTTCTATAACCTATATACAAATTGTGTAGTTATGGTTAGTAATATTTAAATTATCTAAACTATAATTTAAAGAATTATTTATCTCCTTTTGAATTTAATTATTTTAGGGTTAGATTATGAATTTTTGGTGAGGGGTATTTTAAAATAAGGGTACCATTACCCTTAAGCCTAACTTCTATGACCTACAAATTGTGTAGTTATAGTTAGTAATATTTAAATTACCTAAATTATAATTTAAAGAATTATTTATCTCCTTTTGAATAATATAATTATTTTACGGTTAGATTATGAATTTTTGGGGGTATTTTAAAACAAGTTACCTCTACCCTTAAGCCTAACTTCTATAACCTATATACAAATTGTGTAGTTATGGTTAGTAATATTTAAATTATCTAAACTATAATTTAAAGAATTATTTATCTCCTTTTGAATTTAATTATTTTAGGGTTAGATTATGAATTTTTGGTGAGGGGTATTTTAAAACGTAATGATACGAAGCTGGTTATAAGATACAAATTAGGGCAAAATAAGTCGAAATTAGACCAAATATTATGTGTGGAAATTATCTATTATTGCTTAAAGTATAAAGTTTGAATTCCACGCCCATTTTTGGTTGAAAGGTCATGGGTTAGTTTCAGGGTCATACAGCCACAAAATGGGACAAACTACTCCAAAATTAGACCAAAACTAAGAAAGATAAGCGAGTTTTTCAAAATTGAGTAAATAAAAAAACAAAATTATTATTATTAAATACACAATTAACCTTTAAGGTTATTAGAAGTGCCAAAGCATAAACATGTATAGTTTTAAACCGTACCACTAACAACCTAGTTCTGTAGTTACCTTTAAAGTAATTAAGCTAATAGGAAAACGCTGTTATAAACTCACGTTTAAAAAAAACCTATAATTATATATACTATATAAATAAATAAAAAATATATATATACATATAAGTAAAAGTATATACAAAATTAACATTTAGAAAATAAAAGCTATACTTTCTCCCCAAAAGGGCGCGGTTTAATAAGCGTAATTGTTACCAAAGCGATATATACAGAAGCGACCTCCGTGAAAGGGTTGAGGCTTTTTCTAAATACTAAATAATTTATAGTAAAATATATATCTATGTTTCTGTTAAGTCTGCCATGTTCTTTGGGAAATCCATTTTGAGTCGAAAATGTTACATTATTTAAAACCGAAATATTAATTTCTTCAAAATGTTACGCCTAGGCATAGTTGATGTAGGAACTTTCGTATAAATACAGAGAAGTTCGGTAGCGAATTTAGTACATATTTTATTCGTTAAAGATTTGCAAGTGCAGAAATAAAGGTTGGTTTTTCTCTTTTTTTTTTCGTCTCCTGATCTGGATATTTATATTAAAAGTAGTTCTATATCTAGAGCAGTTAAGGAAGGCGAGGGAGTTTTTGGAAGCTGTGTTTACTCTAGAAAAAGGGCGGGGGGGGGGCTAGTTCTATCTCAAATACAACCGAGTCGAACGGTTCTCTTCTTTTTCATTTTTTTTTTTCAAGCAAGAATATTTCGAATAGCGAAGATTTAAGGTGACTTAGAAACTTTTTACAAAACTACTTTATATTTGAATCTAAAAAAGTTTCTCTATTTCTTTATTTTTAGATTCATGGATATAAAATGGAGAGCGTTTCAAACGCTCGTCGATGTCACGTGACTGGGGCTATTGTCGCAGTTGCAATCTTGAAAGGTGTTATCGTAACACTGATATACTATATTCAAACCAATGTTTTTCAAATTTTGTCTAATTTTATGTAAAAATATTTTTTTTTTAATTTTTTTTCTCGAATTTTATGTAAAATTGAACTGAACTGAATTGAACGTTCTCAAGGATAGTTACGTATACATACATATTTAACTTCCAGCTTAAAAACAATAACAATTACACGTCAAAATTGATTTTCCTCACATTATTTTTTTATAATGTTTAAAAATTCATAACTTTCTTATTGATGGTCCGATTTTGACGTTATTTGTCTTGTTTTAAAGCTCTAATTATACTCTACATTAATCAATACTAATTAATATCAAAAGCGAAAATTTAATTTAGACTAATTCAAAGCTAATGTATTTCCTACGGAACGCCTGCCAAAATGTTTCACCCGCAGCACACTAATGTCCAGAGAGAAGCTAACTTCCAGGGGCAAAAAATAATTTTTTCCATATCTTCAAAATTCAAATTAACAATTAAATAAAACAAATTTAACTTCTAAAATTACCCATGATAATTTAATAACACCATAATTAAATTATTTTTATCAAATAATAAACCCTAAGCAATTTTAAATTAACTTGAGTTTGATTGAAGCTATAGCTGAAACCCTAAAAAAATGCATTTCATCGAAAAACCAATTCACCAATCATCAAGTAGCTAAGCCTAAACGCTAACCCTAACTGATCACTTTGCGGGAAAAACTTTACTTGTAGGAAAATGATCTAGGTTTCGGATCAAAATATAAAAAAAGAAGCTCAAAGCTGATGCTGATAGAGATACGAGTTTTGGCGGGAGAGAGAGAGAAAGAAAGGCGGGAAAAACTGGGAGGGGCAGGAGCTAGTCTCTAAAACTCGGTCAAACCATTGGGAAAAATCCATACTCTACTTGGATTCAGACCACATCAGCCTGTTGGAACCATGAAAAACCTTCTTTCATCCACAGAATGGTCCGCGTAGTTTAAAACACGTTTTGTTTTAGGGTCAAATATACACTTCGTAAGGGTTCGTACGAAATTTTTACATTGAAAATCCCTGACTTTTCCAGGTTATCCCTGACCAAATTTTGGCAATAATATCCCTGACCATTTTAAGGTGTTTATCAGAGCCCACTTCATCACACCAGGCTCATTTTTAGCATTTCTCGAAGCATGGTTTGATATAACAAACGAAATCCCTGACATATCCATGACTTTTTAGGAAATATTTTTAAATCCCTGACTTATCCCTGACTTTTTCCCCTATTTTCCATATCCCTGACTTATCCAGGTTTTCCAGGTTCCGTACGAACCCTGATAGAGGCGAACTAATGTCTTTTAGGAGTTTTTTTAATTCTAAACCGGAATAGCTAAACAAATGACCTTGATATACCATAAAACAATAGAGATCATAATTTTCAAGCACGTCTAGGTATAAACATCGAGTTTTTATATTAAATTTAGTATCACTATGACCTTGAGAACTGTAAAATCCACTTAATATTGAATTCAGTTTTTTTCTCTTAAAGTTCTATATCTACAAAGACACCACAAAGTTTCCCTATCCTCTATATAATATGGTTTATAGGATAGATGTCAAAACACAGACTTCATACACATCCTTTCCAAAAATTGGCACCAAGTTTGTTTAGAAACTAAAACGTGAATCCCCCCCCCCCAACAAATAAAAGTAAAAACAAATTCCTTAAAATAAAAATAAATCAAATTTGAGGCCAATTACTCTAGACAGTCATTCAATCAAAATTTGCAATCGCAAAGGAGCAAAAAAAAATTAAAAAATTGTCTGAAAGGAAAATTTTAAAAATATCTCATCTCTCTTTTCAAGAGACGAAAAAAAAATTTAAAGAAAATTTAAAAATTATAACCTCTACCATTTCAAGCCAGTAATCTTCCAGGGTTCGTACAAAAGTTTTCAAACGAAATTCCCTGACTTTTACAGGTTATCCCTGACAAAATTCCACAAATTTCCCTGACCATTTTCAATATGGCGAACATATATCAAAACCTTTTTTTTAGCACGAGTTGTTATTGTTATAAAAATAAGTCAACTATTTCGTTTAAATTTAACTTTATCTAAGTAAATCATAAATAACTCCGAGAATTTGGGGGGCACTGGTAAAATCTCAGATAACACATTTTCTGGTCACCCTACTGTTATCCAGTATATTTTTCCCTGACTTTTTAGGTCCATTTTCAATTTCCCTGACTTTTCCCTGACCTTTAAGGCCCATTTTCAACGTCCCTGACTTTTCCAGGTCGCGTACGAACCCTGTAAGACTTCTTTAAATAAGCCAATCTTTTTTCCCTTGCTTTTTATTATCGAGATTTCTCGATTCTCGTGCATGGAGTAGCGGTTATCTCTACTAAAGACAAGAGTTAAGTTTTTGGCGGGAAGAAAGGCATGACCCAACCAAAGTTTGGCGGGAAAAAAAAGAGAAGAAAACGAACGGCTCAAAATAGCGCCTACACTCACTATCAACCGTGACGTTTATGACATCGTCATCATCGTTCTAAGCCTTTTTTTTCTCTCTCTCTTTTCTAGTGGATAAAATTAATTTGTATAAAATTTTATTTTTTTAAAAGGAAAGCCAGGTTACTGAGTACGTCGTGTAAAGGCATCTCTGTCTCTCTTAAATTTGGCTCTTAATCAGAAGTTAAATAAATAAATTCAAGATGTGTGTAGAAAAAGACTTTTAGAAATGGGAATTAACTCGTGATATAATCAGGGAGGGTATTATCATAAGTAAAAATAGACGAATTGAAGTTAAGGTAAACCAAGAAGTGATATCTAGTTTATTAGGGAGAAGGTATAAATTCATTCATCCACATTTCTAGCTTTATCTCCAGTCCAAACGTATAGTAGGTCCGGAGTTAATCCCCGCCGCCTCTAAATTACAACCAGCATCTCATTGGTTCTTGAAAACTCACGTCAACGCGGCGACGCGAATGACGAAAATTACAGTCATATTTTCCGACTGAGGAGAGGCTATGAAATAGCTGGGCCTCCTTTTACGTCCCCCCTTGTATTTTGAAAGGGGGACTGGGACTATAGCGCGCGAATACTTAGGCATCTTATAACGTCTCCCTAATAAACTAGATATCACTTCTTGGGTAAACAGATGTTTCCCGTATAACTAAGTTAAAACAGGATGTATGTATTAAGTAGGGTAGATTCTTAGAAACATGAGTAATATGGGTCTCTCGCTAAAGTTTATTTATTCTACGTTTAATATTTACTAATTATACTTTTACCCGATTTTTCTAATTACAATTTAAACCGTATTTTTCAAAGATAATTACAATTTTTCCCCGATTTGTCAAAGGATTTCTTTATAACTTATTAAGTGTATTTATTGACTTATCGTTAGGTAATACGGTGGTGGTATAGAGTATGAATAAACATTCCATCGTAATGGGAACAAGACCTTTACGTGTCTATCAAGAAATGAAGGAATGCCAAAAAACAATGGATCCCTTATTATCTGGGGCTTGAGAAAAAAACTCGTACGCCTAGACATCTTGATGACATACTGATATTTCAGAGGGTGGTGCCTTTTCTAATAGCTTAATACATGGATTGCCACAGTTGTTTTATTTCAAAATTCCCTGACTTTCAAAGGTTTTCCTTGACCATTTAAAAAAATACTAATATTTGTAGAAAATTGTGTTTAAAACTGATTTCTATATCCTGAACTCACAAATTTCCCTGAATTTTACTAAAAAATTATAAATTCTTTGAATTTTCCTTGTTTTTACTAAAAAAATATGGATTTCCCTGCATTTTCATGGAATTTAGCTAAATATTACAAATTTACCGGAATTTTCCTTGAATTTAGCTAAAAAAATATAAATTTCCCCGAGTTTTCCATTAAATTTTTAGTTCATCAAATATTTCCCTGAATTTTCCAGGTTTTCCAGATCATGCTAATAAAAATTATAAATACGAAACTCCCATTTATGCAAATCACATTTATATCGTCCAACTCTTTTTCGTTTCAGTGTAAACGTATCTTGTGTAAAGGAATCGGAAGTTATATAATGGGAAATAGCTACAAACTATAATAGATCGTTATATGCAAATTACGTTTCGGGCCTTTGTTAAAAGAATGACCAATGGCCTGAAGCTAGCTAGCGTCATTGACCGATCACGTGATAAAAGTACAACCTGGCAACAGACTAATTTAACATAGATTTTATGCATTGCGGCTATTTATTACATAATGAAGCCATTCTTTAAGGCATAAATAACATAAGTGCGCAGCTTTGTTTAAAAAATATATGGCAGACTTATCAAAAACACCCTCTATATTTCAAAATACAATAATCACGTTACTAACACTTAAATATGTTTCTTTATAATTTATCACGATAAAAATCTAGCTACTATAATTTACATTGAATTAAGGGTTATTTGTATCAATTGTTTAAGAGTTCTCTATAGCAGCAGACAGTGCACCTCTACGTTAGGCTTAGTTAAGGGGGCCCCTATTGTTCCTCGTTTAAAGCACTTAATACATCTACAATAAAAAAATAAGAACCAGACCCCGAAGGGCTTGGAATTCCAAATCTAGAAACGCGATACTGGAGTTTCTGGCCTTCAAATTGCCGAGAGTAAAAAAATAATAAAATAATCACAGACTTGTAATTAAGAACTGGAACCACGCTATACATAGTTTGGGGTAGTTTCCGTTTTTGTTGCATTCTTAGTTTGATTACTAATTTACGAAAGGGTACCTTATTTCTACAAGAAACAGCGTAATACTTTCCAAGATTGTAAACCAATTACGGAATGAGACTTTTTCTTTATCAAACATTCTAAGGTGATATATTGGAACAATATAATTGCCGCGGATACTAAAACACTTCCCCAAAAACCTATAACGTTGACCTTTACCATTGTGCTAACATTAAACCATAAACTCTTCCATAACGCACCAAAGTTCACCATTACCTCGCGTTAAATTATAACGAATATTAACAACTCTTTTCAAAGGCAAAACAAGGCTTATCTTTAACCTAGTGCTAAGCCTAACACCACAAACGCTTCCATAAGGCGCCAAAACTGACCTTTTAACCTCGTGCTAAGCCTAACGTTAGTTACAAACACTTCGATAAGGCGCCAAAATTGACCTACTGACCTCATACTAAGCCTAACGTTCGTTACAAAATCCTTCCAAAGGCAAAACAAAGCTGACCTTTAACCTAGTGCTAAGCCTAACACGACAAACGCTTCCATAAGGCGCCAAAATTGACCTTTAACCTCATATTAAGCCTAACGTTATAGTTACAAACGCTTCCATAAGGAGCCAAAACTAACCTCTTAACCTCATATTAAGCCTAACTTTAGTTACAAACGCTCCCATAAGGAGCCAAAACTAACCTCTTAACCTCATATTAAGCCTAACTTTAGTTACAAACGCTTCCATAAGGCACCAAATTTATCTTTAACCTCGTGCTAGGCCTAACATCACAAACGCTTCCAAAAGGCACCAAAACTGACCTTTTAACCTCATGCTAAGCCTAACATACGTTACAAATGCTTCCAAAAGACGCCAAAGTTGACCCTCAACCTCTATAAGCCCAACAAACCCCAAAAATAATCTAAAGACAATCCGTCTAACTAAAAATTTCAGGAATTAATTCCACTAATTAATATTACGGGATTCGTAGTACAAATAAAAACAACAGAATGTATAAATAACAGCTAGGGACTGAGGTCGAGATTATGGTCTAAGCACCACTCGCCTAGATTTCAGCCTATACAGTAAAGCTTGTAAAATTGAAAAGGGAGGTGTTAGTAAAGGGAAGCCATATTTAGAAATCTATCTTATCAAAATATTTTTGAAACTTGTTAGGCTTCGGGTACAGAGCGCTGGTCAACATTTGGGGAAAGCTACCGCCGCATTTGCTTGGTCCTCATGGAGTCTCCATTGCGTCATAGGGAATAAACGAAAGAGGAGTAAGAAAGGACACGTGTATTAAGTTAAAGGGAAAGTTTCATTAAAATGGAGATAGATATAAGTTACATTTTTGACTCAAAATTGATTTCCCACCTTAATTTATGCCATGCAGACTTATCAGAAACACCCTGTATGTATGTTTAAAATGAGTCTTTCCCTTTAAGAACGTCTGATTAAAAACAACCAAGGAGAACTTTAAAAGCGTGGACATCCACTTCTCTTGCAAATAATTCGCTACGCTTTCCTTTTGGCGGCAATAAGAGACTGACCGTCAAAAGAATTTATTTTGTATTTAAGTTCTAAATTACGTAACACGCAGACGGTAACTTAAGCTAAACCTACGCGATACAATCACGTAATCACACCTGGCGTAACATTATGCTATTTTTAACCATAACGCCCTTCCTTGTCTGTATGAAAACTTTAGTTAGTGAACATTAATAATAAACCGAGTCACCGAGGGGCTAATCACTCGCATCTTCCTTCCATACAGATTACGCGTAATCATATTAACACTGTAAACGGGGTTTTAAAGATTACGCGTATAGATTATGGCCGGAGTGAATGAACTCTCGATAATGATGGGAATATGCGGGGTTGTTTTGGATAGGGGTTATGGCTGTTACGTGGAAAATTATACTCTCGTTTTTCGCACTTTTGGTTACTTTTTAGACATTTGTAAACGTGATTATTGTTTTAAAACTTCACCGGTCATTTCTTCAAATATTTTTCTGATAAGTTTTGCATGCATTAATTAAGGGGGATGTTCTTTGGGAAATCAATTTTGAGTCGAAAATGTAACTTCTACTTCTATCTCCATTTTGATTGCCCTAAGGGACACTGTTTTCGAGTTATGATTTTCAAGAGTGTTTTAGGGATGACCCCTTAATTAAATTAGAAATCATTGTCATTTGATCAGTTTCTTAATTAATTAAATTTAAGTGGTCATCCGTAAAATACTCTGGATGCAATGCAATCTTAACTCGAAAACAGTGTCCCTTAGGGCCAACAAAAGCTAGTTAACGCATTCAAGGATAGATATAGACTCTACGGTAAATAGTATAAATTAAACTATAAGGGGAATTAGAAAACGTTTTTAAAAAAAACCCGCATGCAAAAATTGGGGAAGGTTTCCCAAGTTCTGCTAAAAGAGAGAGGGAGAGAGAGAGGGAGAAAGAGATCTTGAGATTTTTAAAAAACTATAAATAGCTTCTTGACTCTGACATAAGAGGCTGAGTGACTCTATAAGACGGGTCAAATAGAAGCGGCAGCAATGTCTTAGCCGCGATGCATGGCGGGAAAAAAGAAACGCAGCGGCAGAAACTAAAAGTTTAGGGGGTTCGTTTGACGACAAAGAAAGCAAAAACCGTAACAGACTGTTAGTTAAATGGGCCAAAAAGATTTAAAAAGCATTTGAATATATAAGCTCCCCCAACTCTCTCTCTTTCGAAAGATTCGAGTGGAATTTTAAAATTAGAGCGAAAAACTAAATAGTAAATAGCGGTAGTGCAGGGATCTTAAAATTATAGGGAAAGTCTACTAAATGCTAAAGAAGTTCATTCATTATATCTAAGAATATTGCATGAGTTAATCGAAGATAACTATAGTTTCGTTCATTAATATTCAGGGCGCTCTCAAATAAATTAAGAGGGATGTTTTTTGGGTGATTTTGAGTCGATTATGTTCTATCACATTTTGACTTTCGGGCCACTGTTTACAGGTTTTAATTTCCTATTTTATTTCCCATATATTTCCCTGACACTTCCAGGTAAATTCCCCACATATATTCCTTGAAATTTCCAGGTGCAAGACCACCTAATACCCGCCGGAGAACTAACTAGCTTCAGGAGATTTTTTTAGTTCAAGCAACCCCTTCAGAGCAAACGCTCAAACTCTATATAACCTCCAGAAATCTCCCTAATTCTACTAATAATCAAAAAATCCCTGAGTTCTCCCTGAATATTTAATCAACAACTAATTTCCCTGACATATCCAGATTCCCCAAGCAAGTTCGTAAGACCCGTGACCTCCGTATATCGTTTGAAATTAAAGGAAACCTTTCTGAATCTGTAGGCCTCTACCAACCTCGGAACCCAGTTTAACTGAAACTGCCCCTGTAAACGGTCTTCACCCCTTAACACCGGACGGTGTTCAACCAATGGAAAACTTGCTTTTGAACTCCGGTTGGAGCGCTATAGGGAAGCAGGTCTAATTTTCATCTATTTCTTCCGCCGGATCGTGTACAAAGTATATTAAAATGAAACCCCCTCTTCCCCAATATCTCTTTCTGAAAAATCGCCAAATCTAGACTATCTTACCGGGAACTACGTAAGCCTCGGGAGAGAAAATCGCCGATTTTTCTGGCGGAAAAAAAGCTATCGGGGAAAACGTATTCGCGTTGGTATTTGTTAATAAAGTTGGTACCTAGTATCGAATAGATATTAACGCGTATTCATCTAGTGTTAGCGTAGTTTCGACCGTATTACATCGGTCAATCACGGACACTCTACTAGTATTCTTGGGATTTTACCTCGCGCAGCCAAAATGGCGGAGTAGCGGCCCTGTCCAATCGATAAGGGGATAGAGAGAGAATTTCTCCCTTTTCAGGAGGAACTCGCCAAGGCTTACCTCTCTCTAAAGATACTCGCTTATAATATCGACAACTTTGAATATAATTATACTACGGTAATTCCCATATTAATAAACGAATCTTTAGGCCTAAAATGGTTATATTTAGGCTTAATTTTAAGCCTTATATCGAAGAGAGTTTAGTATTGGTTAATATCTCGAATTGGTATAGATATATATTAACGAAAACCCGGGGCCGGGCAAAAATCGTAGACGTTAAAAGGCTTAAGTTACCCCCGAAAGCCACACCCCTAACTATTCCAGGGGTGTACGATACGATTTGACCTTTTGATGCTGTATAGAAAAGGGGTTATTCCGGAGTGTAATAAAGGCGGGAAAAAAACTGCTAAGCCTAATTTTAATTTCCACACGAAAAAGTAACGTAAAACAATTTAGGCCTAGTTTTTTTTAAAACGGATAACCGTCCGGTTGCTCATATCGGCTTTCGCCATGCTAAGCCTAAATGTCATTTTTAGGTTTGAATGATTAAAGAAGGTAAAAATTAAAGGTACTCACTTCATTTGCTTGACTATAGTGCTTTTACCGGATTCACCGGCACCTAAAAAAAACGAAAGAATAATAGTTTAAAAAGTTGATATGTTGTAAGGAGAAAAAAATAGGCTTAACGTTTCAGCTGTATAACTATCTCATTGGGTGTCGCTAAAATATGATATATTGGGGTTTTGGGTGATGGTTTTTAGGCTTAAAAAGGGTTAATTTTATAGGAAAAGTCTTAGTTTTGGAGTTTAAACGAGGTAAATTAGTAGAAAGAAGAAACAAATATGGCGTACGTACGCCTCTACCGGGGATAGCAGAGCGGCATCATCGCTAAGCCTAACGGGTCAAAATTGGGGGATGGGGAAAAGGCTTAAGAAAAATTGCTAGTTTTTTTATCGTACCCAATAGTAAGAGTTTTATATCCTTGGCAGCCTGTATCCCATCTTCTTTCAAATTTTTCTCGATTTGTTTGCTTCTGGCTAATGCCGCCCTTTCTTCGGCACTCATAGCGCAACCCATGGTGGCTGGCTGTGAATTTCGTTACGAGTCTTGGAGACTGACGCTTAGCTGATAGTGCTAGCTGCTTTGGAGAGAGAAGCGTTTCGCTCTCTCACTCTCTCCCTTCTCTCTCTGTTTCTCTCGCTTCTTCGTCGGCCTGCTCCAAAACTCCTCTCTGGTTATTCCTTCCTCTCTGGAGCGCCTCCGCCCAAGCTCAAAAGCCTGATGCCTCGCTAGCTTTTTATCCGTGTAGGTTTTTTAGCCTAGGTGTCCCGTATATACCGTTAACCGTACCGTTGAATTAATCCGTCGCGATAACCAACCACGTCCGTAATCGTAAATAAAATAAATTTAACAACCTCCGAAAAACACTTCTTTCCTTTTCTTCTTCAAAATTTCCACTATAACATCCTTTATCGTATTAATTAACTAAAACCAGAGACGCCTTTTAAATCCACTCACCGGAATTACGTTGCTGCGAACTCTGCTAAGCCTAATACTTAATTTTCAGGCGAAAAAAAAACTAAAAAGGAGGAGAAACTTTAGCCCTAATATAATTTGTTCAATGGCGAAAATTTTGTATTTAAAAATTTCCAAACCAGATTAGGGTTAATACGGAGATTTTTTCTCCCACACTTTTATACTGGTGGTACTAATGATAATTTCGAGTACCGCGGGAGAACAACAGTTTCGCGGCGACAGTAGAGTATAAGGGAACCATAGAAAACTTATTTTAAAGCCCGGCCCTAGCCGTCCGCGGCCTCTATGCCAGCGCTTCAACCATTCCAACGACTCCGTAGTACGTACACCGAAAACTGGCGCGAAAAGGGGGGTCGAAACGCTACTAAGAGGGACACCGGGGAAAGATATTGATGTTTGGGGGTGAAGCTCGACTCGCGGCGGCAGCGGTGGGAGTAGGAGTACAGAGACTCGGAGGAGCGCCCTCATCATGGAGGAACGACCATAAGGGAGATTAATTAAATTTCAACCGAAACATTCTAGGCTCATCCGTGACGTCAGAGCTGTTGCGTATAGCTTGCGAAAAACTATCGTTGTTACATTTAAAATAATATGTATTCCATGGGCATTTTCTATAGAGTTATTTTCTTGTCTTAAGAAAATTACGAAAGTCACTTTAAAATTGCATTAAATGCATAGATCTATGTCTAATTTAATATTGCTCCATAGTGCATGGCAGATTGCTTGCAACCAATTGTAAACGGCATTAAACTAGGTAAACCGTTAATATGGCAACATCAGTTGCATGATCACGTGAGGTATCCACTTAAACCTTGCAGCGAACTGATCTACAAACAGCTTTGATACTGACGTTATATCAACGAAAAATATGGTTATAGAATAACTCGGACTCATATATTAAAACTAAGGTATTTAACAAGTTTTAGATTGTATTCATCCAAAAAGAGTTATTATATCAAAAAATATATTTCATCTCCTTGCTTTCCTCCATGTTCCTACTTTTACCACCATTCCGGAAAAAAATAAAAAATATACGGGAAAATTTTAAGTCCGTTCATATCTAAACCCGTAATAAAGTAAAAACCGCAGGGTCTGTATTCTTAATGGCGGTGTCTTAACAATCAGTATTACGTTCCCCCCTTTACTCTATATTAATCCTTTCAACCCGAACGGAATATAACTGAAAGCCGGAGCACGCGCTACGGCTAGAGAGAGAGAGAACGCGAGAGAAGGGATGGGGGTTGCCAGGGAGCGGAAAATCGTTCAACCAATAGTAAAGGAGAAGCTCCAAGCTCCGAACGATCCTGTAGATCGAGATACGCTTCTCTCCCTCTCGCGAATCACGCTAGCATCTTCCAGAGGAGAGAAAGAAGCCGGGGATAACGGGATACCCGAGAAGTTCGAAGCTCAAGAGCAGAGAGAGAGGGGGGTGGGTGGGGGAGAGAGAGAAAATCCGGAGAGGCGTACGTACTGTGGTAGGGGAAGGAAATGACGTCATTTCTCTAGCACCGTCAACCAAGGAAGTTCGAAGGAACTATTCGATTTTTAGAGAGGCGATGAGCTAGGGATTAAAACGGCATCTGTGGGCGCGCTTCTTTTTGATGAATATGTCTAATTAACTTTTACATTTAAAGGTTTCAATTAAAGTTATGTAATTAATTGTAATTTTTTTCATGGAACTACGCAAATTTAGGGATTAATATTAATGTGGTATTTTGATTTAAGAATGCGTTGACCACAGTCTTACCAGGTCATACGCAGGAGCTATCACCACATTTATCTTTTTAATTATTAAATGTTGTTTCATAATGACCAAGGCTTAAGTTTGAGATCTTACAAACCTTTAAAGATAAAGATTTCCTCACCTTTCAAAGCAGGATTCGGTTGATGATGAAATTTAACCCTTTTTCGAGTTTTTCCCACATTATTTTACTTAATTAGTTCAGATTAATTAAGTTTTGTTCTCTAAAATTTGAACTTGTTACACAGCGAGATTCAAAACCGACGGGAACTGAAATTTTACCGCGCTCCAGACTAGCAGACTATTTTGTACACTTCACTGGCGCCATCTACTCAAGAAATAATCTGATTGGCTCTTCAAATCTTTGCAACTATTTGGCGGGAATTTACGTATATCTTAAATCAACGTCCTATAGTAATATAGGCTTAAGTGACGTAAATCAGTGAAAGAAATTAACACGATTAATAATGATATTTCATGAAATATTTTTATACAGTTAAATTTTTTTTTAAATATAAACATCACAGCAAAAATCAAATTTTGTCTTTTAAGTAACATTTGTCTAACTGATGGACGAAATAAAATATAAAAAAAACACAAGAGTTTTGAATAAAAAAAATTGATGCGAAAAAAAAACTAATTAGAAACTAAACTTACTATAAAAATTCAAGTATGCAACTTTTTGTTCAAAAAAAAAAAAGCAAAAGGGGTAATATACATTACATTTGTAAATGATTATTATTATTTACAAAATATTTGTAAATTTCTTTTAATTAAACTTCTGTAACAGATTTTGGGATATTTTGTAGATTTTGATAGAAAAAAGGCTTAATGTTAAGCTGTAAGAAAATTGTTAAACCTAACATATATCAGCTTTGCTGCTGCTGCTGCTGCACTGCATTGGCACTTTAAGATTAAATTACATTAAACTCTCACCCTTTTGTTTTGGTTTCTTGTAAAAATTATAAAGAGGGGATTTCCAAAATGTAAAAAAAAACTTTTTTTATAATCCTAAGGATAATTTTCAAAGATCACTAACTTGTAGTGACCTTTGAACTGGGATAGAGCCTTGACTCATAACCTCTAACCTTCTTAAATGACAATCGTGACATAAAAGATGAGAATCTAGAGGATAGCACCTTTTATCTGGTTCATCTGTAAGCTGCATACCACAATCCTAATAAATAGAAAATTATCAAATATTTCAATTAAATTCAATTTATCCCACTAATTTTGTAATTAATTAATGGTAGGACATGATTGTATTATGATAGGGCGTGTTTTGGCAGAAGCATGAATGGTTTATCATGATTGGATGATGATAGGGCGTGTTTTGGCAGAAGCATGAATGGTGTATCATGATTGGATAATGATAGGGCGTGTTTTGGCAGAAGCATGAACGGTGTAACATGATTGGATGATGATAGGGCGGGTTTTGGCAGAAGCAAGGATGGTGTATTATGATTGGATGATGAAAGGGCGCGTTTTGGCAGAAGCAAGGATGATTTATCATTATTGGATGATGATAGGGTGGGTTTTGGCAGAAGCAAGGATGGTGTATTATGATTGGATGATGATAGGGCGGGTTTTGGCAGAAGCATGGATGGTGTATCATGATTGGATGATGATAGGGCGTATTTTGGCAGAAGCATGGATGGTGTATCATGATTGGATGATGATAGGGCGGGTTTTGGCAGAAGCATGAATGGTGTATCATGGTTGGATGATGATGATAGGGCGGGTTTTGGCAGAAGCATGGATGGTGTATCATGATTGGATGAAGATAGGGCGGGTTTTGGCAGAAACATGAATGGTAAATCATGATTGGATGATGATAGGGCGGGTTTTGGCAGAAGCATGAATAGTGTATCATGATTGGATGATAATAGGGCGGCTTTTGGCAGAAGAATGGATGGTCTATCATGATTGGATGATAATAGGGCGGGTTTTGGCAGAAGCATGGATGGTGTATCATGATTGGATGATGAAATAAAAACACTTTTCTTACCTCACAAACATAACAATCAACGTGAAAATCTTTATCCATGGAAACTACTCTAACAGTTTCATCGGTTCCCTGTTTAAAATGAAATATAAACATAATATTAACAATTCAATTAAATTTAATTATAATTAAGATGAAAAATAGTGAAATACCTCAACCGGAGTGATAGCCTTGGAACATGCTGCGCATTTGGGAGCAAACATTCTGAAAAATAGAAAAAGCAGAGTTGTTGAATGGTTGGTTAACTATCATGCGATAGAAATTATTATTTTAATAGATGTTAGTCAGCATTTTGAGAGTAATTTTCAATAGAAGCGAATACTTTAAAACAATTAAAATTTCTTACTTGTGATAATCATTGACGCAATAAATTTTATTATCCATATCAATTGTGAAAGGAACACCATCCAAACATTCGTTGCAAACGCAACATCTAAAGCACCCTGGATGATACGATTTTCCCATGGCTTGTAAAATCTTTCAAAAGAGAAATTAGTGAAAAAATAATTATTTTTCATTGAATTTTTCAGGGTATTTTCACTAAATTTTTCAGGGTTTTTCACAAAATTTTTCAGGGTATTTTCACTAAATTTTTCAGGGTATTTTCACAAAATTTTTCAGGGTATTTTCACTAAATTTTTCAGGGTATTTTCACAAAATTTTTCAGGGTATTTTCACAAAATTTTTCAGGGTATTTTCACAAAATGTTTCAGGGTATTTTCACTAAATGTTTCAGGGTATTTTCACTAAATGTTTCAGGGTATTTTCACTAAATGTTTCAAGGTATTTTCACTAAATGTTTCAAGGTATTTTCACTAAATGTTTCAAGGTATTTTCACTAAATGTTTCAAGGTATTTTCACTAAATGTTTCAAGGTATTTTCACTAAATGTTTCAGGGTATTTTCACTAAATGTTTCAGGGTATTTTCACTAAATGTTTCAGGGTATTTTCACTAAATGTTTCAGGGTATTTTCACTAAATCTTTCAGGGTATTTTCACTAAATGTTTCAGGGTATTTTCACTAAATGTTTCAGGGTATTTTCACTAAATGTTTCAGGGTATTTTCACTAAATGTTTCAGGGTATTTTCACTAAATGTTTCAGGGTATTTTCACTAAATGTTTCAGGGTATTTTCACTAAATGTTTCAGGGTATTTTCACTAAATGTTTCAGGGTATTTTCACTAAATGTTTCAGGGTATTTTCACTAAATTTTTCAGGGTATTTTCACAAAATTTTTCAGGGTATTTTCACAAAATGTTTCAGGGTATTTTCACAAAATGTTTCAGGGTATTTTCACTAAATGTTTCAGGGTATTTTCACTAAATGTTTCAGGGTATTTTCACTAAATGTTTCAAGGTATTTTCACTAAATGTTTCAAGGTATTTTCACTAAATGTTTCAAGGTATTTTCACTAAATGTTTCAAGGTATTTTCACTAAATGTTTCAAGGTATTTTCACTAAATGTTTCAGGGTATTTTCACTAAATGTTTCAGGGTATTTTCACTAAATGTTTCAGGGTATTTTCACTAAATCTTTCAGGGTATTTTCACTAAATGTTTCAGGGTATTTTCACTAAATGTTTCAGGGTATTTTCACTAAATGTTTCAGGGTATTTTCACTAAATGTTTCAGGGTATTTTCACTAAATGTTTCAGGGTATTTTCACTAAATGTTTCAGGGTATTTTCACTAAATGTTTCAGGGTATTTTCACTAAATGTTTCAAGGTATTTTCACTAAATGTTTCAAGGTATTTTCACTAAATCTTTCAGGGTATTTTCACTAAATCTTTCAGGGTATTTTCACTAAATCTTTCAGGGTATTTTCACTAAATGTTTCAGGGTATTTTCACTAAATGTTTCAGGGTATTTTCACTAAATCTTTCAGGGTATTTTCACTAAATCTTTCAGGGTATTTTCACTAAATCTTTCAGGGTATTTTCACTAAATCTTTCAGGGTATTTTCACTAAATGTTTCAGGGTATTTTCACTAAATGTTTCAGGGTATTTTCACTAAATGTTTCAGGGTATTTTCACTAAATGTTTCAGGGTATTTTCACTAAATGTTTCAGTGTTTTTACACCGAATTTTTCACGGTTTTTTCCACTAATATCAGCTAATATCAATTCATTTCCCTGTTAATTTTAAGATTTCCAGGTTTGTATAAACCCTGACAGAAACTAACATTGCTTAAGACTTTGAAAAATTAATATTTTCTGGGTTAAAACCATTTTATCTGTCAAGACCGGAATGTGACCTCAAAAGAAGGAAATTATGACAATGAATCAGAAAAACTCTTTCACCGATAACAAATCTACCAAAAACTATCTCTAGTTAAAAGACTAGTTAAAAAATTAAATAATCCTTAATTAATAATTAAATTAACGCACTTAAACTCACAAATTAAACTAAAATTATACCGGTATGGTATAAAATACCCCAAAACAATTAAAAAAAAAATTATGTAAGAACCAGTTTAAAATAAATTCAACTTAAGTTTCCGATATTAAAATAATCGATAAGAAAAACATAATTGCCTTTATAGTTAAACCGGTTTTATCTAAATTTAAATAAATGAAGCTAAACTTGGAGAGAGCTGAGACTCTTAAAGAAGCTATTGTTTCAGATACTACAAAATTCCAACACGACCATAAACAGGTAAATCTACAACAGTTAATTTACAACTTTTGAAAGCATCTCAACACCCATTTAAAAAACCCGTTTTTCTATTAAATATAAACTCATTTAAAGAGTGTAAATGAGTATAGACCATAGAGTATAGACCTGAGCACGATATTAATCAGCTAACTTTAAAAAATAACCAAAAGAAAATGTTGAAAACCAAAAAAGGGAAACCGTGAGAAGGCCCCCTCTCATCTTTAAAAGGAGAGAAGTTAAAAAAAAAACTGTCAGACTAGACTTGTGGCTACCCCGGAGTCCGGACTATCTTTTACATTATTTTCCCAAGAAGCTAAAGGAATAATAACTTTGCTTAAAACAGGTTTTTATAAGTCTCGAATCATATGGTAGTAGCTTGCTTTTTTAAATCTAAGAAAAATGGAAATTATAATGGTTGGATTGCCTTAAAGATGCTAAGATGTTTTTTTATTTTTCAAGGGATTTTAGTTTGGGTAGTAAGCTTGCCCAATTGAAAGTTCGTGGCCTCTTAACTTTTGAGAGAGAGAGAGAGAACCTGAACTTATATGGAAGGTTGGAAAGTTTTATAGAAAAATTTGAGTTTTTTTTTATTTGTGGTAAAAGTATAATGGATGGATATTTGCGTGTTTCTGGTAAAAACTTTTGGTAAATTTTTTATGGTAAAAATTAGCCAATAATTAAAAGATTTTATGGTAAAAACTATAAAAAATTTAAGCTTTTATGGTAAAAACTATCAAAATTTAAGCTTTTATACTAAAAACTATCAAAATTTAAGCTTTTATACTAAAAACTATCAAAATTTAAGCTTTTATGCTAAAAACTATCAAAATTTAAGCTTTTATGCTAAAAACTATCAAAATTTAAGCTTTTATGCTAAAAACTATCAAAATTTAAGTTTTTATGGTAAAAACTATCAAAATTTAAGCTTTTATGGTAAAAACTATCAAAATTTAAGCTTTTATGGTAAACAGAAAAATAAACTCACCATTTCCATGATAAGATGTCCACAAACTGCACATTTTTCTGCCGTTTGTTGGAACCCAGAATACTACACAAAAATAATAATAAAAAAACTATTTTTTTAGGAATTACAGATAAATTTACTAAAATTCACCTTAATAATTAAACTAATTACTAAACCATAATAATTAAACTAATTACTGAACCATAATAATTAAACAATTACCAAATAATCTTCTTCGCAATAAACTTTTCCATGTACATTGTAAAACGCCTTACCCCTTAATGCCCTACCTAAAACGAAAAAAATAAAAAAAATAAAAAATAAATATTAAAATTAAACTAAACCAAATAAGCATTTTAGGTAAATTAAACATTGTAGTTAAATTAAATATCTTACCACATGAACAACATATAAAACAATTCGTATGGTACAGATTTCCCATGGCTTGACAAGCTTGCCCGGCACCAGTAACCTTCTCCCCACAAGTATGGCAAATACCTTAAGTAAATAATAATTAAATATAAAAAATCAATTAAGTAATTCCTTTAAAAATCAAAACACAGTTAAAGGGACGCCAAAGAATGTTATGCAGCGACCGGCGACTAAAAACTATTTGAAACACGTCACAGGCACCACGTGACGCCGAGATACAATGCATACTTCACAGTCCCTTTAAAAACGGTTAGGACCACGCAAAAAGGTTAAAAATGTCGTTTTGGACAAAGGATTCAGGATCACACACACACCACATTCCCCAAAATAATTCCCTTTGTCACAGTTGTCTATAAAATTTGGTCTCTCTCGCGCCTTGACAAAATGAAATGATTGACAATATAAAAGAAACGGCATTCCTTCAAAGTAGAGATACAATCTAAGTGTATTTAAATGGTCCCCACAAAACCTCCCTTGGTCTAGGACTCTCGGTAGGGATTCAGACCGACCCGACCGCACGTGCATTGGGGGTATTATGGGGTAACTCCCCCCCGACTAAACCAAATTCCAGCCTGCTTTGTTAAGAAATTGTAAGACTACCCCTTATGTCCTTATCGCTTTCTCGTTTTCACACAAATCTACAAGAACCCCATAGATGCTCGAAATATTTTAGACTAGTACTGGCATAAGTTTATAAGATTTGTTCCCCATAAGTATGACACTTCCTATACAAGTTCGTAATGCTAGAGACTTACTTAGAGCTAGTTCAAGGGAGAACGACAAGCGAGAATTGATTGATTGTCTACACTCGGTGGTTAATTTTGCAGGACCATTCCATCTTCCTATTTAGTCTGTTTACTAAACCTTTGATATGCAGCGCCTCACCAGGCGTCGTCGCTTCACCCTGAATCTATGACCTACCTCCCTCACTTCATGACAAGCTCCAGTTTGTAACCCGTGACGAACTTATGGTGAACATATCTTATAAACTTATGGTACTGGGTCTCTAATATTATTATTTTCTCTGACATTTATGCTTTAAAAAAGAATTTCCCTGATAATTCCAGGTCTTCCCTGTCAACCATAATCCTATGAACCCTGGATTAAACTTATCTTCTCATACTTATAACAAAATTAATATATAATAATAATAAAAAAATATCCTTAAACACCCCATCCCATCTGCGTCTGAATCAAGTAACAGAACGCCTCCATAAAAGGTAGGTAGCCTTACATAAATGCAAACGCATGGTTTTAAAATGGGTTCAAATTCTACGATAGACTTTCAACAGAAACAACTTTTTTCTTTAACCATATAACCAGGTGACTCATGCAAGGCCTAAATCAACCCGATAAAAAAAAATAATTTAAAGAACCAACATATTCTATGCCTTCTTTCTACCAAAAGAGCGTGGGAGTTTGTTAATACTTGAAGAAGAAAAAAAATATTTTCACGTTTTCGAGATTCGGTGGAGTCGAGTCATAGATGGGGGTCAGTTCACAAACGAGAAAAATACTCGATTATACAGGGTGTTTCTGATAAGTCTGCATGTATAAATTAAGAGGGATGAATGAATTTATACCTTCTCCCTAATAAACTAGATATCACTTCTTGCTTCTATTTGGTTTATTTTTAAGTCTGCAATAGAGACGCGGTGTTAATAGATCCTTTTCGATGGAAAAAATGGGGTGTAGGCAACCTTTAGTATTGGGACATACAAGGGGTTGATACATTGTATACTGTCTCAGCGACTGAGCCAATGTCCGAGCAAGGAGGATGTATTAAGGGTTTGATATTCTTTGGGAAATCAATTTTGAGTCGAAAATGTTCTGTACTTCTATCTATGACATTTTGTTTACCCTAAGGGATACTGTTTTCGAGTTAAGATTTGATTGGAGTGTTTTAGGTATGACCCCTTAATTAAATTAGCCTCAATCATTGTCTAAATCAGTTTCTTAATTAATTAAATTTTGGGGATCATCCGTAAAATTAATACTCTGGATGCAATCATAACTCGAAAACAGTATCCCTTAGGGTAAACAAAATGTCATAGATAGAAGTACAGAACATTTTCGACTCAAAATTGATTTCCCAAAGAATATCAAACCCTTAATACATCCTCCTTGCTCGGACATTGGCTCAGTCGCTGAGACAGTATACAATGTATCAACCCCTTGTATGTCCCAATACTAAAGGTTGCCTACACCCCATTTTTTCCATCGAAAAGGATCTATTAACACCGCGTCTCTATTGCAGACTTAAAAATAAACCAAATAGAAGCAAGAAGTGATATCTAGTTTATTAGGGAGAAGGTATAAATTCATTCATCCACATTTCTAGCTTTATCTCCAGTCCAAAGTATAGTAGGTCCGGAGTTAATCCCCGTCGCCTCTAAATTACAACCAGCATCTCATTGGTTCTTGAAAACTCACGTCAGCGCGGCGACGCGAATGACGAAAATTACAGTCATATTTTCCGACTGAGGAGAGGCGAAATAGCCCGGCCTCCTTTTACGTCCCCCCTTGTATTTTGAAAGGGGGACTGGGACTATGGCGCGCGAAAACTTCGGCATCTTATACATTCTCCCCAATAAACTAGATATCACTTCTTGATAGAAGTAAGTGGGCGCCAAATGAGAGGTCAAAAACACACCAAAACAAATAAGGATGTTTAAAAATTCAAAATTTATGCAAAACATAGTTTCATTTTGCGCTTAAAAAACTACTGGTAGTTTATTATTATGGTGGTGGGAAAACTTAACGAAATTGATAATTACAGTTTGACTCATTGTTTAGGTTTTAAAAACCGACGAAAAACGTTACGCCCATATGTAAAACTTGAAGTATACAGTAAACTCTACCAAAAAAGGGGCAATCATTGAGACATCCTTGTTAAGGTCCTAAACTCTTAAAAAAAATTTGAATATGTAATTGATACTTCGGAGAAAAAAAATAGGAAAAACTAAAAAGAAACACTAGAAAGCCCGCCTCGCATATCTGTCTAAAACGGGGCTGATTGGAAAATTGTTTTAAAGGGATATTGTAATAAGATACGATGTACATGAAGCATAATTTATTAATCGAGTGTACCAAAAAAGGTTAGGGTAATACCAGGGATAGATTTAATTTTAGAAGTAGGGATGGAGAACGGTTAGTATTTACTTCAGTCCGACTCATAGACCACCCAGTATAGAGCCCCTCCCTCCAACACGTAACGAAAAGTTTAAATTATCTTATTGGCTCACTTAAAACTACGTTTTGATGACGTTGCTAACGGGGACGGCGAAAAATACGTAATTTTTTTTACCTCTGTCGCTATGACCCGCCTCTTCATTCATACCCCTCCGTCCCGTGGAAGGGGGTCTGGGACTGACGCGCGCCCACATTACTCTGTTCTCCACCCCTACTTCTAAAATTAAATCTATCCCTGGTATGTTAATAGACCTTTATAAGTAAATAAAAAATAAACGCGCGTGTTTAGTTTCTAATTTGTCAAAAGGGATTGGGGTTCAAATTAAATCGAACGAGGGCACAAAAAGTTAGCTAAGCCTAAAAACCACCCCTATATTTCTTTTTTATTTAGTATTTATTCTAAACAAGTCATTTAGGTTAGCAATTCGTAATCTCTCTACAAAGGAAATAATAACTATTATTGTCAGTAAAAGTAATAAAATAAATTCGATAGAAAAAATGTTGACATCCTTGACCTAACTTGTTGACGAGTGAGTTAAACTCACTTAGCGCCCCCCTTATAAGGGAACTAAATAAAAATTAAAAACCTAAATACAACACGATAGTTCGTTAGTTAACGCCCATAACGTAGAGTATTATCTTCAAGAGGTAAACAAAAATAATTTAGACTTCAAGTTATGAACGTCTTTGCCTTTTTTTATCAAAAAATATTTAAATATCAAAACAATTCCTCGTTATAAAATGAGAAGAATTTGGTTTTTATTATTATTTTTTTTTTTTGGAAATATAAATAATTTATTGTAGGAAAAACGCAATAATGATTAAAAGTGGGAGTTTAAAATTGCTATGGAATTTCTAAGAGGAAATGAAAATTTCCGAATTAATTCAAATAATGTTTTGCAAGGTTTTATAAATTTTCCTTAATTTCTTTTGAGATTTTAATCTTGTAATAAAGTTAACTTAAATCACAGACGGATTAAATTTTGAATCAAAAATAAATAAAACTTTAAAAACTCTCCTTTGAAAATCCAAATAAAATATATTCAACAACACTTTCATTCATCGCTATAGAAAGCATCATTCCTTAACAGAAATAAATCAATCAATTTAGATACATTGTGTCAGTATCTAACCAACTAAAGAAACCAACTCAAAAACCACTACTAGCTAGATTTATAGGACATCTGCCAAGTCTACAATCAGCTAAAATTTATTACAGACGACCGACCATAGCACCGAGACTCACTGGTGGCAGTGGTTTTCACCTGCAGTTTTGTACATACGCGCTTAAGAGGCCAAGTACTATCATAAGTTCATAAGATAAGTTTGTCATTCCCTGGTTACAAACTGGAGCTTGTCATGAAGCGAAGGAGGTAGGTCATAGATTCAGGTTAAAGCGAAGACGCCTGGTGCATAAGGCGCTGTCAAAGTCTTAGTATTCAGACTAAATAGGAAGACGGAATGGTCCTGCAAAATTAACCACCGAGTGTAGGACTTCAATTCTCACGTCTAGCTCTCAGTAAGTATCCAGCATTACGAAGTATACATAGTTTACAGGCATGGAGGATTCCTACCATTAACACAAGGAGAACAAGCAACTTGGAGCGTAAAATCGTCTGCTATTTTACACTCTAAGTTGCCTGGTCTCCTTGTGCAAATGGTATGAATCCCCCTTGCGTGTAAACTATGTATAGGTAGTGTCATACTTATGGAAGGAACATATCACTTATAAACTTATGCTATTATCATATATCCGAAATCAGTAGTTTACTAGACGACTAGACTTGGATGGAAATTTTCCCTTTTCAAGAAATAAAGAATAAATAAAAAAAAATGTCAACTAGGCTTATAACACTTTCCAATTTGTGGACAGTACCGATTATTTATTGAGAGGGAAAATTTCAAGAGTGTAACTCGATCCTCTATCAGTTCAAAGGCTGCTTTAAACGCCCCTCTCCCCGGTTCAAAAAGTTCTAAATAAGTGATTTAAAACATCTACACACACAAAAAGAAGAAAACTGAAGGGGGGACATTTTTTTCCAATCCAATCCAGAAAGAGCTCAAAATCATCTGAGATAAAGTTACCTAATCAGTCAAAAACGTTTATAGCAACATGCCATGCGAGAGAAGATAAACTTAAAAACTTTTCCAGTAAGGCAGTAAGATTTTAGTTGAAGCCTCGATTGACTTGACTAAGGCCTAAAAAACTAACCGCAAATCAACTTCTTCAAGAGATAATCTTATTTTTAACCTTTTTTTTTTTCAAAATTTTTATATTATTATTGGGCGTAGTATCATATTTGGCAACACACGGCTTTTGTTTCGTTTCATAAGTGACTACGCCCTTAATTTGGTGAATTTTAGGTACATGAATATTACATGCAACTTGAAATAAGGTTATATAGTAGCTAGTGTAGGTGTGAAATCATTAAATATGAAAGTAATATTAAATTTTATATAAAATGTTTCTCAATCTCAACTACGGAGAAATATTCGTAATTTTATGTACGAAAACTTTCAATAAATATAAGGAATTTCGATTATACATTAATCACTTTGTTATGTTGTCAAAAATAAGCCTATTTCCAGTTATTTCTACATTAAAAAACTTTAGTTTAACAAAAAAGCGAAACTACCTTCACGAAATTACATTTTAGGTACCCCTCCTACAGGCTACAGTAACTAAAAAATCTGTTTTTAGCAAGCCAAGGCTTAGAGTCGAACATGTGCTATTTTTACTGGCGGCTTTATTTAAAACGCGGGGTTTCAAAGGTCAAAGATGACGTAAGTACTAAAAAATGCAACTCACCGCTCATGGTGATTGTGGTTACCATTAATAAGGGGGTCAAGTTAATTAACCCTTATCCACTTTGGTCACCTGTAACTGTTTTCCACCATTGCCTAACTTTTAGCTATGCCAAGAAACAACTTTCTTAACAGAAGGGGAAAAAGAAGGATTTAAAAATATTTTCCTAGGGGAGTTTTAAGAGAGACGAAAATTCTCCGTGGGAGAGTTGAGTTAGAAACACGGGCTTTTTTATCTCTCAGCCTTATTATAAAGAGTATCAGATGGCGCTTCTGAATATTATGGTTGTACCGTACGCTATATCACCCACGGCGTTTTACTAGTCCTAGTTTTAGGCTTAGAAAATCTAATTAGATAAGATCGTAAGAAATAATACGATAAAAACACTGTTGGAAGTTCAGAGACCTAAGCCTAACAACTAAGGTCAAAGTTAAACACCATAAAGAACTTTCCACCAATCACGAGTGTCTATTTAACGCGTCAAAATTCGAATGATGAAACAGGCGGGAAATTGCCTAACAACTAAGGTCATAGTTAAAAGCAATTTCCACCAATCACGAGCGTCTACATAACCCGCCAAATTCGACTGAAGAAAAACAGGCGGGAAATTACCGCTAACCCTAAAGTTCTATAAAAAAACTGGGAACAATTTAAACTGGGCGTCAATAAATTCTGCAGAAATTTCACACGAAGTTTAAAAAACTGTTCAAAACATTCAATTTAGGCCTAACGTCATTACTTAAAGAAAATTTCACAAGAAAAATTACGAAGGACAAATAAAGACGATTGAAAGTAAGTTGTTGAGTAATAAACATGTATAAGACTAGGTCAAATACTTAATAAACCTCCCTCGTCATACATACATTCATACATAAAAATTAGTATTTTTGTTCGAAAATAACAAAAGAATATCAAGCGAATTTAAGCCTATTTAGAGTTTATATTCTTTTGTCAAGGTCAATAGAGTATCCGGTTGTTATAAAGGCATAATACGTAGTATGGTATGACTGGTATAGTATATATTGGAATGTAAAAAAGAGCGCGTTTTTGTTATGGTAGGGGGCATCCAGAGTATGGTAGTAGAGATATATTCGATGAAAACACTTTAAAGGTATTTCCCCCCTGCACATTGACTGCCTGAGACGTTTTCTCCATTCCCTACTGCCTACACTCCCCTCAAGTCATGCTTTTTTGATATTGCCCCTGAAATTTAGTCCCCCCATTTCTAATTTTATCCCCTAACATTTTATGGTAAAATAAAATAACACATAATAACAAGAGAAATATATTTCCCTTTGCCCAATTTTAAATGAAAACAAAGAAAACCATTTTTTGGGTTTTCCCCAGGAGGAAATATTTAAAAAAAAAAAAATAATAATTATAATAGACTCACCAAAAAATTCTCCTTCTGGTGGATTATTTTCCAAATCATCTTCAATTTCTTTCATTAAAGCTTCAATTTTCTTTTCGGCTTCTGATGGTCCCTTGGGTCTTGGTGGTGTTACATTATAGGGCAATAGTGTCTTGGCATTCAAAGTATTAGGTTTGAAATTTCCAGGGTAAGGTGGTGGGGGTGGTAAATTTCCATGTGGATATCCGGACTGTTGTTTCCCCTGATTAGGGTAATCTGTTGGTGAAGATACTTCTTGTCTCAGTGAGACTGAAGATGCCACCGAAGATGGTCTTGATTGTGAATAAGAGACACTCTGATTGGATGATCCAGTAACGTAAGGTGGTGGGGGTAACGAAGCCCCTCCATTTCTCATGGTAGTTGAAATAGCGTAACTGGCTGGTAATCCAACATTAAGTGGACGATTCTGTCCAACCATTTGTCCAGTTGGTACTGACTGTGAAATGTGAAC
This sequence comes from Phalangium opilio, assembly GCA_019434445.1. Taxonomy (NCBI): domain Eukaryota; kingdom Metazoa; phylum Arthropoda; class Arachnida; order Opiliones; family Phalangiidae; genus Phalangium; species Phalangium opilio. The sequence goes on along the minus strand of JAEQBA010004568.1, from coordinate 67,595 downwards.
AGACTGAGATACAGCTGTATAGGGATATCTTTGATTATTGGAATGTTTCACTTGTGTGCCTTCATTTAGTCCATTATTGGTGATGGAGTTACTCTTAGGAATGTGATGTTGGTTCACAGATTGTGATGAAACAATCATGGGTCGACTTGTAGCAATGTATTCAACATAATTTTGTTGCTGCTGTTGTTGTTGTGGTGGTGGTTGTGGTACTTGTTGTTGTTGAGTTTCAAGTTCTTGTAGATTAGCGTAGATTGGATATTGTTGATCATCATTGGAATTTTGGTTATTAGTATTGTTTGGCACAGCCGAGGAAGCATTGCCATAGTTATGTGCTGAAGAATAGACTACCGAAGATTTTAGCCCAGAATATTTAACAGTGTTAGCGGAAACGCTCGATAAAGTTGGGGCGTAAATAGGTTCAGCTACAGATTGAACTGGTTGTTGTCCTCCCGTAGTACTGGGTACTCTCGTAGCTGTAGCTCTCATGATAGGAAAACTTTGTAAATTCTCATAAATTGGTGAAATGCTCGCTCTGGGTGAATTGGAATGTTGCGATTCTCGACTGGAACTACTTAAGCTACTACGTGGGCTGGAATGGGTTGAATCAACCAAGCTACCACCTCTTGAAACTATGTTATTTGGTCCCAAAGGTTGGGCAGTTTTGGGAACTTGATTTAAAGGAAGCCCAGTAGCGATGTAACTATCAAAGGGCAGATTTCCCATGACGTTATGATGCACAGTACGCGAGTAATTATGCGAATTAGGAATTGATGTAGCTGTGTAAATAGGGGGTGTTACGAAACTCAGTTCTTCAGCTTGAATGCTGGTTGAGTTACTAGGCACAAAACGTTGTGGGGATATTACGTTTGATACTGCCCTGTGTTCAATTTTGGCATAAGTTGGTAAGCCCAATTCTTTAGGTTTTGTTGTTTCTGAGGAGAAACTTTCGTTGGCATTCCTACGCGATGGCCCCAAACCCAAACCGGACATTCCGGCACCACCCCCTTCCACCATAGTTGGTGGGGAAACCAACGCATTTTGATTTAACGCTAAGCCTTGGCTCGAATGAATCGAGGAGTCCGAAGTAGCAGCGGCGTTATTACTACTATTAGAGTTATTCCCCGATTTAGACAAAATTTTACCGTAATTATTATCCGTGGCACTCATTCCGACGTTTCCATTGGCGTAGATTATTCCGTAAGGTTTGCAATTTTCGTAGAGATTGGCGTAAATATCGCGTTTTTTCTCAAACTCGGCTCCGGCCGATGTTTCCAGACGGGTCGAAGCGGGGTGAAAGTTTCCCCCGTGATGACTTCCCCCCACTTCGAACAAACACAAATCTTTCATAATCCTTGTGGCGTCGTTTTCGATATCTTCCATTTCGATTTATTTAAAAATTTATCCTTAGATACCAGGCCTAATTATCATAAATTTAAACTAAAAACTGATTAACTTATAGGCTGCTATAAGGTTTCATCCGGCCACCATCGATCGTTTCGTTTCGCGATTCGAATAGATCTAAAGTCCGAGCTGCTTCTTTTACGATGAGTCTTCGCCTATAAAAGAGCGTTGGTGCCGCGGGCCACTGGGAATAAGGTGGTTTCTTCTTTTATTTCACTCCCTCCCTTTAAAACTTCCCCTAAACAAGTTTTTTTTTCATCCTTATAAGATTATCCTTTGTAAAATGCCGACAATATTTTGAAATTCGTGGCTCTTTAGCGACACCTATTGATCACGTGTCTCACTTAAGTATAAGCAGACGATAAATTTCAGTTCCTTGATTTCTTCGTTAGTTCTAATGTTTATGTGGTTTAAAATAAAGAAATTAACCTTTTTAAGTTTAATTAATAATAAATAGAGTATAATTACGTATTTACTATAAATATTAGACCATCTATAAATGTTTATTAAGTTTAGTTCTAAGTTTTCTACGCGTTTAAACGCAGGGTCTAGTGTTTCGTCATGTATTAGAAGTCTGTGCAATGAAGTAAGGTATATTAGAATTTGTAATTTAAGCACGAAAAGTGAGGAACGAGTTTCTTTACCCGTTCAACAAACAAAGGGAAAGTCCAAGTACCAAAGAGTAAGCTTTATAAATCTCCAAATGATGTTTGGTTTGCATTGCAAACCTTACTAAGAATATCATACAACCATAGCAATCCCATTTTGTGGACTATCAAAAGGTCACTGCACAAGGTGGGAAAGGTGGTAATGGAGCCATTTCCTTTATGCAAATATTTTGCAACCCAAGGGCGGGCCCTGATGGTGGGGATGGGGGTAATGGGGGTCATGTAATCTTTGAAGGTAAACTACTTAAATACCTTTAAACTTCTACAACATGACAATTTTCTAAATCAATTCTTAGCTTGCAATAATGTCAAATCCCTTCAGAATGTTGCACCAATATACAGAGCTAAACCGGGTCAAAATGGTAGAAGTAAACACCAACATGGTGCTAATGCAGAGCACACCAAAGTCATGGTACCAGTTGGAACATCAGTTAGGCATTTAGATGGAAAGAAACTGGCTGAATTAGACTCACCAGGAATGATGTGCGTCATAGCTAGGGGTGGGATGGGTGGTAAAGGAAACCATTTCTTCTTATCCAATGAAAACAGACATCCAAGGGTTGCTGAAGTTGGAGCTGATGGAGAAAAAAGTGTTTATCATGTTGAGATGAAAACCATTGCACATGTTGGCCTTGTAATAGATATTTTAAATTAATTGTAATCATTTAATACTTAATTTTAATTCATATCTACACAGATTGGCTTCCCAAATGCGGGGAAATCAACTCTACTCCAAGCTATATCTAGAGCTAAACCCAAAATAGCTGCTTATCCATTTACAACGTTAAAACCTCACGTTGGAATCATTCATTACGATGATTATGAACAAATTGCTGTGGCGGATATACCCGGTTTAATACCGGATGCTCATAAGAATAGAGGATTAGGAATATCTTTTCTGAAACACATTGAAAGGTGTATTTGTCTGTTATACGTAATTGACACTGCTCATGATTCACCTTGGGAACAGTTTGATATTTTAAAGTACGAGTTGGAACAGTATGAAACTGGGCTTTCAAAGAGACCATCCGCTGTTGTTGCCAATAAAATGGATTTAGAATCTAGCGGAGTTAATTTAGAAGAGTTGAGAAAAAGGATAGATTTACCTATTTTTCCATTGTCTGCTAAGGAAGGTACAAATACCTTGGAATTGTTGAAATATATTAGGTTGCTGTATGATAAACATAATAAAGATCAATTAGTTTGGTGAAATTTTAAATTTGTGTATTTTTGAATTGATTGTAAATAAATTAAATTGATTTAAAATTAAATATTTGCAAGTTTTTTGAATTTTTACTTTTTCGCACTTTGTGGCACGCAAAAGTATTGCGTCGATTGCATACGGCTGGCTGGCTGGCTCAATTTTGGTGTTGTCTAATAATATTACCAACAATAACATATAATATTGAATAAACACACAAACAACATAATATTCAATAAACAAATTTGTGTATTTTTGAATTGATTGTAAATAAATAAAATATTTGCAAGTTTTGAAATTTTTACTTTTTCGCCCTTTGTGGCACGCAAAAGTATTGCGTCGATTCCATACGGCTGGCTGGCTGGTTCGATATTGGTGTTATCTAATAATATTACCAACAATAACATATAATATTGAATAAACACACAAACAACAACATAATATCGAATAAACACAAACAATATTTTTTTTTTAAAATTTACAATATTCAATTGGCTTTAATACAAACGGAAGAAGTATTTTTTTTTTCACTTGATTTTTTTTCTCTCAATAATTTACATTTTCACTCGCTCGTGTGAAGCCATCCCAACACATAATCATTTTTCTAAATTATTTTACTCACAATCATAGAAAAACAATTTGTTTGTTTCTTCTAAATATATAAGATTCTTATTTTTTTCTTTTTTTTTTATAACACAATTACACTGCAAAGAAACAACAAAAAATATTTACATGACTACGTTAATTACTCTGGGGCAATTATTATGATTCTGTTGTTTTTCAATCAATTGTTTTTTTTTAGCTGTGTGGAAAAACTTAACCAGTGGATGAGTATAATGATATAATGATTTTGGCAGGAGGTTTCTCTACTGAAGACAAAAAAAAACAGACAATTTGTGCAAATTTACAAAAAATTTAAAACCGATTTGTAAATATTTTATAATACAATGGGGGACGTTGTTGTAAGGGGTTTTAGTTAAAATTTTAACGCGCAAAAAATAATATTAAAATATTAATGTATAAACTAAAACGCGAAGAAAAAACTGTGTATAATTTAATAATTTAGAAATACTGACGAAAAAATAAATTGTATTTAAATATTTTACGTTTTTTTTTTTTAAAGATGCGTCAGCAATCGGCTCTATATTATATAATATTTCTTTCAATAATTTCAAATTCTTTTTTTTTTAATTTAACTTAGCACCGTTCTAGCGTAACTTTCGGTGTATTATTATCAAGGCATCGATTATCATATATAATTTTTTTTGGTTGATTTGATATTTGATTTATCAAGCGGGCTGTTAGGCACTTTTTTTTTCTTTTTAAACATTTTCAGAGAGCCATATCTTAAAATAAAATTAAGGAATAAATAATCCTTCTTTCTCTCAACAGATGGCGCGACTATCCTATCGTAGACCTAACAAATTTATTCCTTCCTTCTATTATAAGATATGACTTCCTGATATTTTAAAATATATCTTAAGTCCCGGAAGAGGGAAAAGGGGAAGGATATTATTTATAAAAAATAAAAGTTATTAAATCAAAACATTCCAAAGACGAAAAGAAAAAACAATTAACACCGTTAATTCTGTATTAATAAATCTAAGTTAACTATTTAGGCCTTTGACGTCAATTCTATTAACTATTATTTTTTCAGAGCTATTTATCTTAACCGTATTAAATAATTAAAATAAACGTAACTGAATTATTTCTCTCTAAATTGTTTTAAGGAATGTGCATTATTTTAAATTAATTAATTAACTTAACGAGGGGGTTATTAGTTACGATTTTTACCACAAGGAGGGGTTAAAGAGGTTAATATTAATACCGATGTAAAACTAATACTCCATATCCAACTTTAACCCTAAAATCTAATTAAGGGATATATAATTTCAGAGAAAAGACGTTCACAAGGAAGTTAGGTTTGGTTAGTTAGTTAGTTAATAAAGGGCTGCGATTTGGATAGATATATATATGTATATAGTATATCTCCTTATTACAATTGTACGGTAAGGTGCCGTAAGACAAGGGGATAGTTTTTAGATATCCCCGAGTATATGGTATATATTTTTATGTATTTAATAATTTTAGCGTGAATTTTTTTCAGTTTATCTTGAGCACAATTGTTTTTCTTTGTCGATACGTCCCATTATATAATATTTACACAAAAATAATGCATTGTTATATTATATATTTTTAAATATATTTATAAGTTTGTGTGTGGTCAAAATATTTTTTAACGGTTTTTTTTTCCGAGCTGGAATTTATCTTTAGATTTTATAATTAAATATATTTATGTACGGTATGGTATTCTCATTGAGAGAGAGAGAGAGAAAAGTGACCACTTAATGGCGCCTTAAAATCGTCTGCTTACAAGACAAGACATAAGATTGACAAAATAAAACCACCCGAGAGCTTTTTTTATTTGCCATTTCAGGGGGATTTTGGCGACTTTGGCCTTTTGCACTAATAACCCGCTAGATGGCGTTACATCAATCCCGCTGCGGAGTTACCGCCCTCTAGAGGACATTGAACTGCAAAAGATAACCCTAATATTTAAGTTTATTTTACGCTGATTGTATTTAGAAAGTTAACACTAAAATTTCAGTGTTAATTCGGGATCTATATGAATTAATTCAAGCTCTATTATAATTAAAAATAATACCCTGATTAGTAATAAGCTGGGAAAGGGAGGGGACTTAAGTATTAGTTTTTTTAGTATCAATTAAATTAAATATATCTCATTTCTCAAAAAAAAAATAATTAACTGGCCTACAACTCGCGAGATTTATATATATATCTACGTCGTAGCTTCGATAATAATTAGTATAATTAATAAAAAAATTATTGTAATTATTATAAAGCGGTAATACCCTGAGCCAAATCGCGGGACGCGCTACTTCCGTAATCGCTGTCTTGACTATTTTTACACTGCAAAGTTACGTACTGACCCTTAGCTGGAATGACTTGAGTCCGGTAAGTCAAATTGGGCACGCTGTCCAAATTAAGAGCGGCCACGGCAACGCTGCCATTCTCAGCGTGAGTCAGACTATGATGCCTTTCGACAACCGCCCGTCGAATCGGATTCGTCGTCGACGTGATCGAATGCACGCGCGAACGATCGTGAATGGCCAATTCGATAGAGTTCGAATCCTCCACTTCAACGCTGGCTAAAGGTAAATCGAGACACGGCGCGATTAATGTTGGATGATGAGCCAAAATCTCCAGGATCTCATTGGCCGTTGGTCGTAACGCCGGATTACGATTCCAACATCGATGGAATAAAGCTTCTCTGAAATTACAAGTTAGCGGAACATTCGCAAAAGTTACTATCAACCCGGGGCCATCTTGTTAAAATCGGCTTACAATTCAGGTTTGCACCCTTTTGGCACTGTAAGAGTGTTGTAATGGCGGACAAAATCCAACACTTGGTTATTTGAAAGCCCTTGATAGGGGAAGCTTCCAAACGTAACTATTTCGTACAACAATACAGCGTAACTCCAAACGTCCGACATCGGAGTGAAAACACCGTCAATTAGACTCTCGGGTGCCATCCAACGAACCGGAAGCATTCCTAACACCAATTCTTATTATTCAGAACGCAATAACTTAATTAAAGAAAAACATAATCAAAACTCACCCTTTTTGGAGAATCTGTAATAATCGGAATCGTAGGTATGCCGACACATTCCGAAATCACCGATCTTGACGGTCCTATTGGCATTGACTAAACAATTTCGACAAGCCAGGTCCCGATGAACGTATTTTTGTTCGGCGAGGTAACTTAGACCACGCGCGATGTCTAGGGACATATTAGTCAATTGTCTTTCGGATATCTCGTCCGAATTATGTCCCTCTTTCTCTTTAACGAGTTGACGACGCGCCAAGAGGTACGTTTTAAGGTCCCCGTAAAGCATAAACTCCATGACGGTGTAAACTGGTTCGCCAATGGTACAAACACCCAATAATCTAACAATGTTACTATGGTCGAATCTCTTCATCATTTCGGCTTCGCTCAAGAAGTCCAGCTTCTCTTCCATGTCAGCCCCAACTTTGAGCGTCTTGACGGCCACGGCCACCCAACCTTTATCCTCGACGAAGGCCTCGCCTCCGTAAACCGTTCCGAACGCCCCTTCACCCAACTTCCGGTTAATGACTATATGGTCTCTGGGCATCTCCCATTCGTCCAAAGCTAGTTTCCCTAGATTGGCTCCCATCAAACCCAATTCTTTGATACGCTTGAATTTTTCTTCGTACCTTTTTGGACACCCAAGTTAAACTTCCGGTTAACGACTGTACATTAGAAAATTAAAGTTAAAACCTACTTTCTCTTGAACAAGAAGAACCCGATGGCAACTAGAAGTGAAAACATGGCTAAACCAATAACATTGGCGGTAATATACGCCGATTCGCAGGATACATTGGCTCCTAAAGCCCTTCGAAACTTTTCAATAGCGCATGACTGTCCATTTTGGCTTAATTTTTCTTCATTAAAACGTAAAAATTTCAGCCCACAATTTTCGCTTTACACAAGGCCGGTCAACAATTACTTACCAGCTAGAGTGCCGTCATCTGGTACCCTTCCAGTTGGCCATACAATTAGATGTTCGTCAATCGTCAGCAGCCCGTCTGTATCGGATATAGGCGCGTACGTCCCAATCTCAACCGACCCATTTCCAATCCACTGATATACTATAACGTCCGTTAATCTGCTTGACCCGTTGAACTCAACTCGACCGGAAACACCCGTAAAACTAGTTTGATTTATATATTTCACCAACTTCCTAACAACAACAACAACCCAAAAATAAGGCTTAATAATAGGCCTAATTCCTGTAGGGAAATGATGTCCTTACTTGGAAATATCCTGCCGATGAAGAATTGATCTATAATGAACGCCATCTTTCAAGAGAGCGTCAACAGCTTTCGCGTAAACCCAAACCGCGTCATACGCGTAACCAGCGTAATCACTCGGTTCCTGATGCTGCCATTGGCAAAAACCTTCGTAAAGTTCTCGCCAATGGCGGACGGTTTTGTTCTCTTGCATCGTGTCGTTATCATTGGCAAAGTACTTGTAGGAGAGAGCGATGTGACCATCCAGGGCCTTTTTCATCTCACTCGTCGTACAAGAGACATTCTCGCCAGATTGGACATTGTAATGGTCAGTATTATACCACGATGTTGAGAACCAATGAGGTAGAAACCAGACATAACCGTATTTTCCAGTCATATTCTATACACCGATAACGTAACGTCACAATGACGTTTGTCATTCGCTGTTAAGGTAGGCCTAGACAAAAGCAAAAAATCTTACCTGCTTATAAGCTTCGCACATGATATTCCTCGCGTCATTGTCGTAAAAATCCCCGATGATAATTTTGGCGTTCCGGGCTTTCAAATCCAAAAGATGCTGAGTCATGTTCTGTTTACCGGCGTCACGAGCGAACTTCTTATTAAGCACAAACGTTTTCCCGTGTTGTTGAACCATAGTCTCTAAGAGCGAAATATATTCGGAATACTTGTGGCCGTCTTGCGTCAAAGACGAGATGCGTTTCCATTTGAAATGTTCTAATATTTTGAGGTAGACAAAACTGCCAAGAAATGGTTTATAAGACATAACACGCGCATAATCGCCAAGTTTACAATCTTACCGAAACAGATTATTTTCAGGAATGGTTCGGAAGAAATAAGGGTACTTGTCCCTATTGTTAAAAAGCGCACCTTCGGCGCTGTAACTTATGATGATTGTATTGTAGTGTTTGGCCACGCCCGCTATGGGTTCGACAGTGTCCGAACACGCGGGACCCAAGATACCGATAGTATTATTATACGTAGCATTGGTGACGTAACCAATGAACGCCTTCATGACAATGTCAGCTTTACAAGCACCGTCTTCTTCGAGTAGTTGCAAATCGTAATTGTTCAAGATATTGGGATCGACATCGATGCTTCTTATTGCCATTTGAGCAGCTAGAAACCCAACCCAACGTAATATCTGTTAGGTTATGACGTGGTACTGGGTACGACGCCACGTCTCAAGACCCACTCACCTATTGAAATACTTTGAGCTCTAGGTCCCGTTTTGGGGAAAATCCCTCCAATATACAGGGGATACTTTCTATGCGAGACATCGGCCGGTAGCCAGTTATGCCACGTGATTTCGTTACTTGCCGAATTAATCCAATTGCAAGCGATCTCGACGGTGGACGGTGGTTTGGAACCGCGATAGGCTTCCTGGTACATGTCCAATAGATGTAAATACTCGGTCTGCGAAAAATTCATTTCACGGACCACGTGATACACGTCTTTATTAAGAGTGTTTTTAATCTCTTTCCAAACGAACTTCTCCAATTGGTTAATCTCAAAATCACACGGAGACTGACTACCATTGGTCAAGGAAAGCGAAGGATTATTGTCCTCGCAATGCGGAAATGCCACATTGGTGAAATTTTTCTTATGAGTCAAGGTATTAGGCTTCCAATTAAAGAATAAAACTGCTTCCCCTCTTCGTACGCGTTGTAAAACGAACGTTTCGAGATTCGGTCCAATCCAAGCTACTTCCACCTTCAATTTGAGATTTATTATATCGGCTTTGAGATTGTGAAGGGTGTGGTCTTTAAAGATTGGAGATGAAAAATTTATTTCGGTAATTGTTTGTAAAACCTTTCAGGGAAAGGGTTCAAACTTACCAGTGTAAGCGGCGAAGATAGTGGCGCAATTGGATTTAGGGTCTATGCAATAGGGAGGTCTGTAAATTCCTTTGGTGCAATCTTTATCTTGGCAATAATAGGATCTGGTGACGTTGCTCTTCGTCAGTCCGTCTTTTTCAACTAACTTAGAAAGATGGAACATTTTCGTAATGGACTCGTTTCGAAAGGCTCTCCAATGGTCAATAATTAAACCCTGTTCGTAGTACTTGTCCACGATACTCTTAGGAACGTACCAACCGGCCCTATAGTTAAACAAAAATAGACTCAACTTGATCTCGTGAACTGTTTAGTTAATAGATTAATTAATTAGTTATTAACGCGATACTAACCTCCCAATTGGACCCAATGGCCCACAATCTTCTATTTTATTCGTTATTCCCATAGCGTTCATGTTAAAACCGGGGCTCAACCAAACCTCCATATTAATCATGGGTTCCGGTATAGTTACATTCACAGATTCTCCCATTTTGACTCCATTTCTATTATTATCATTAAAAAATACTTACTATTTCTTTTAAAAGTAATTAACCAATTTGTATGTAATTACCCTTCCTTCTTTTTATCACTGGCAAGTCTTTGTAAAGCCTCGCGTGCCGTGAAAACCGTTCCATCCTTTTCGGAGACTATAACTTCTTTATACCCCACAACTTCGCTCAGCAAAATTTTGAGTATCTGGGAAACTATTTGATGAGTTACTCTGTTACTGGTCTCGATAACGATTGGCAAGCTGTGTCCATCGATGGTAAACTCTTTCATCAAATCGGTATTAACTAAAACACAATGAAAAAAAATAATGAACACGAAACACGAAATCAGCTAAGTTGCACACTAAAAAAAACAGCCTGCCAGCCATAAGGGGTTGACGGAGTTCTTTTGCATCTCTAAAAGACTCAAAAGTTAAAACTCATGAAATAAAATAGAACACGAAACCAGCCAAGGCGCACACTAAAATACCACCCTGCCAGCCGCAAGGGGCTGACACAATACCTTTGCTCTCCTAAATGTCGTAAAAGTAAAAACTCATGACAAACTAAAATAAGTGATTGTTCAGGCGTCGTTCTTGGATAATTTGTGAATGTCATGAGTCTCTAGATTTGAAAGAAACGTAATTTTTTGTCTGGTGTTTACGTAGGATGAATGGGTTGAATATTTTCCCCGACAGTTATTTTATTTTTTAACGCCGTCGGGGTGAACAATAAGCTTTCGAAAGCGGGCCCGGCTTTTTTTAACGAGGAACATCAGATATTGGCACGACTTTTCAAAAAAAAAAAAGAAGTGTCAATCATATTACGAGGTCGTGGAACTTTTAGAGAAATAAAAACGCGAGATTATTTCAAAGAGGAAAAGCTGTTTCCGGGATTTTTATTTTCGAATTTCTTCAGATTTCTCAGTTTAAAACTTGAGAAAGTTTAACTTCTCGTGAAATGGTGGAGATTAAAAAATAAATTTGGAAGAAAACTGAAAACATATTTTTTTGACCCTCAAAATGTTTTTGGAACACATGGGATAACCACACCCCTTTTAAAAGGATTTTAGAGATCAAAACATAAATTTAAAAAAAAATCACGTTTAACTATAGCCATGTTTATATCATTTATAAGCTTCCAAATTCCAATTTAATAATAATGCTAAAAATTAAAATTAATTAAGTTACAAAACATTTAATAATAAAAGGCATCATCCTATTGTGATAAAAAATACTGTCCCCTTATCTTAGTAGTGGCATAAGTTTATAAGATGTGGCATAAGTATGACACTTCATATACATCGTAATGTTAGTGAGAGTTAGTTCAAGAACGACAAGCGAGAATTGACTATACGCGGTTTTGCAATCCATCTTCCTATTTAGTCTGTACCAAGCCTCACCAGGTGTCGCTTTACGACAATCTATGACCAACCTCCCTCACTTCATGACAAGCTCCAGTTTGTAACCATTGACAAACTTATGGTGATTATATCTTATGAACTTATGATAGTGGACATTTATAGAAGGTCTTTCTTTACGACCATAAAATTGTCTTGGCTACTTGGGAGCGCGCAAGTATCCAATAAAATTCTTCCGCTACCCACATTTTTATGTCTCGAAGTAAAAGGAAATTCAATGCTTTCAGAGGATAGCTTTCATCTTCATTAAAGATCTAACAGCTTGTGGAAAAATCTACGGTATACAAAATAAGCTTTTCTATTGCATCTTAAGAAAATTTAACCAAGCGAAAAGGATGTCCCATAAGCCTATACTTTAGTTAATAGGAACCAAACCTAATTAATACGCCAAATGGGCGTACCAAATGATACCATCAACCGAATAAAAACGAAAGTAGATAAATCCCCAGTCTTACAGACGTTATCAAAACCAGTCTACCGATTAACTTCGACAGCAGTGTCTTCCCTGTTACGACGTAACTATGACGGTCTACCATGCACACCACTTCACTGCGTCAGAGGCAAGTGAGAGATAAGTAAACCCTTCTAGACGTTTGAACACCATTAACTTCGACTTAATAAATTTCTTATCGGTTCAAAAACAAAGATTCAATTTCCTTACAGCACGAACTGAAGGACACCGATTTCAAAGGGACTACAACCTCCGAGACATTCTTTATTAATGACCCCTCACCTCCCACACATACACTCATATAAGAAATATTTGACCTTTTCGCTGTGACAAAGGTCGTGTTCCTTGGTGGAGCGGGGGGGGGGTCAAATTCTTTATATATATAAAAAAGTAATAAAACTAAATGTTTGACTCACGATCTCTTTGAAGACATGGTCCTGCCTTGAGCGGCGACTCCAGGTAAGTATTTTGGGACGAAGATTGGTAATGAGATCCGAAACTGGCAGTGGTCAAATGAAATCCTAGTATCAAGGCCAACACGAAATACGTCGCCAATCGAAAAGTCATGTTAGTTGACCGGCCATCGTTACCTGCCAGCTATCTGGCTGCAAAAACAAAATTAATAGAAAAATAAAAAGGTCAATATTTTTTATCATCACAGTTATAGCGGTAGGACTACTGGTTCAATTCAGTTTTCATCGGAAATTGAACTAAAATTTCGAAACTTTAATCTGTTTTTAAGCTGCTTTTATAAAAGATTGATTTGCTAGCGATTATTCAAGATTAACAAACTGTAATATCGTTAAGTAGTTTTAGGGATTAAATAAGGGCCAAAATATAAAACAAGAAACTTGGAACCTGCATTAAAGTCGAGTTATTAATGGAGTTTCCAGTTAAAATGTCGTTAGAAAAATAAAACTAAACGTTCGAAGTGAATTTGTAACAAATCGTTCGGATAATTTAAATATCGTTAAAGGAAGGCGTCGAACCAGCTGTAGAGAATCGATTTCAAAGCATTGCATCACGACCCAATATTGACGTGTAGGCCTGCCAGCTGAAACTAATTCAGCTTCACTTATTTAGTGAATTACGCAACGTCTCTGAGCTAATTGTAACTTTACAATTACTACAACTTAAACCTAATTCTTGAGCCTTTGCTACATCAATAGTTTGAACTGAGTATCTTAGACCGAGGCTTAAAAGTCAATACAAGACGACGACAAGGCTTAACAACGAATTAACCCTAATTTCTTAAGCCTTTCCTACATCAAGGGTTTGACCTGAAGTTGCGTTATGTGTATCTTAAAGACCGAGGCTTAGTATTTAATACAACACGACAAGGCTTAAGGAAAGTGTATATATATATTTCTCAACTCTAGACATCAGTTATTTTGGTAAAAACTAGCCACGGATTATTGAGTTATTGCGAGAAACGTCGGTTCACTGGCTTCCAAAAATTGGCTAGATGTCAAATTTAGTATCTTTCAAGGGATGAGACGGTTCTAAAGTAACTTCACGACTAACGCGATTTATTAGGCTTTTACTAGCTTCCTAAGAGAAAAAGAAAATATTTCGTTATGTTTACAGACTTCGATTTTCAAACGGAAAAGTTTCGGCAAATATAATACTTAATTTGGCAAATTTGTTTCAAAATACTCTGGATATTTCGCATTCCGAAATTTACCTATAAAATGTGCTTCAACAATAAATCAGCCGTTTTAAACAAAATCTCGAATTCAATGATGCTTTTTAATCTCTTTTTAACGAGGGTTTTGAAAAGATTCTTCAATGACACAGAAAAACGCATAACATTGAAAGCCCATAACTTTTACGTTTAAATTAAGTTTAAACCTGCTTTTGATTCAGTTTGAGACGTGTAAAACGTTTATAAAATAAAACTACATCCTTCACATTACAAGCTTCTGGTAATTGCTAAGCCTTTGAAGTAAAAACATTTAGGCCTAAAAAAAGTCCCTTGAGCTTATGGAATAGCAAATTAAGAAGAGAAAAAAATATGTCATTTCGCTAATTGGAAATTTCACATAAAACGTTTTCTTGAGGTAAAAAGATTAGACGCAGTCCCGTGGACCCCAACTTGGAAAACAAAATAATTTATTATAGTACGTACATCTAATGTAGTTATATAATAAAAATCGCTTTTTAACGGTCATTGGTCAAAGCAGCTCCATAGAGGTACGGATAAGGCATGCAAAAAAGAAAACTTAAGAATTCCACGTCATAACAAGAGATTAAGGTCAAACACGGATTAGGGGAACCATTAGGGACTCTATAAATGGAATTTATCCCCCGGAAATGGTCTCTGAAAATGTCCCGCGCTCCCATTAGAAGACCTAATTGTTTTTAGGGTCACATGACCCATTTTTCGACTTGATACGAGTGCAAGTTAAGTCCAAACTTTTGTACCGCGATAAAATTATGTAATGGTCAGTGCAAAATAAACTGACCATCCCTAGTGGGCAAAATTGACCCCTATCTGAAAGAAAACAGAATCTGTTGGTTCTTCGCTATATAACTGCCAGAACAAATTCGGTCTACTGGGACCTACATGGTTTTCATGTCAATAAGGGTCGAGTTAGAGTTCGAAGACTTGGGACAAAGTGCCCGGTTGTACCAACCTTTTCCATTAATGGGTATATAGATAAAATGCGGGTCTGTTTGTTTAGGATTCTGGGCAGGTATGGATGGTCATAAGTTAATAATAATTGGCTCTAAGTCTCCACTTCATGACCGTCCAAACTCCAAAGTCACTTATCACTTTCTAAATTAAATTTAAGGGAGTCATCCTTAAAATACTCTAGATGCAATCTTAACTCGAAACGGCAATCAAAATGGAGATAGAAGTTAATACATTTTCGACTCGAAAATTTATTTCCCAAACGACATCCCCTTAAAGGGATAGATTTAATTTTAGAAGTAGGAATGGAGTATTTACGGTTAGTATTTACTTCAGTCCGACTCATGGCCCAGTATAGAGCCCCTCCCTCCAACACGTAACGAAAAGTTTAAATTATCTTATTGGCTCACTTAAACAACGTTTTGATGACGTTGCTGACGGGGACGGCGAAAAACGCGTAATTCCTTTTCACCTCCGTCGCTATGAGTATGACCCGCCTCTTCTTTCATACACCTCCGTCGCTATGAGTATGACCCGCCTCTTCTTTCATACCCCTCCGTCGCTATGAGTATGACCCGCCTCTTCTTTCATACCCCTCCGTCGCTATGAGTATGACCCGCCTCTTCTTTCATACCCCTCCGTCCCGAGGAAGGGGGTCCGGGACTTTGACGCTCGTCCACATTACTCTGTTCTCCATTCCTACTTCTAAAATTAAATCTATCCCTGAAAACTTCAATATTCCCTAACTTTTAACTAACACGGGCATATTCTCAAAAATACCGTCTCAACCCTGTAATATAATTTATTTTAAATATTATACAGCACCTAAAAATTCATAGCGCCGCTAACTTTGTCTACATACCACGACGGGTCATAGCATTGGAAAGCGTATCCCTGAGTTCTCATTCCCAAGTCATGAGTCACACTGTTTCTAACACGGAGCGCTGGTAAAAGCAAGATGTACGATAGGACCAAAACAACTAATATACCAGAATTAGAAGCCAAAATATCAGAGAATTGGCAAGGGCGTTTTAAAAAAGTATTTAAAACAGATACATCCCTGCCTGCCTGCCAGCCAGCTCGCACCTCTAACAGCAGCAGCAAGACATCTATGCGAATATACAGGGTGTTTCTGATAAGTCTGCATGCATAAATTAAGGGGTTGATGTTCTTTGAGAAATAAATTTTGAGTCGAAAATGTATGTAACTTCTATCTCCATTTTGATTGCCCTAAGGGACACCGTTTTCTAGTTAATATTTTCAAGATTGTTTTAGGGAGACCCCTTATATTACATTTTCGACTCAAAATTGATTTCGCAAAAAACATCCCCCTTAATTTATGCCATGCAAACACCCTGTACATTAAGAAATTTGCTTGACTGAATGTGTCATCGAGATGGTAAACAAAATTCTCAAAGTAAACTTAAAAATCTAGATTAGGGTCTCGTGCGAGATTTAGTGTTTGTTAGCCTATAAGGAGGCTGATCTTTATAACAGCCCTCCAAGTTGAAACAATGTCAGTCAAAATGAGAAAACGCGCGGGTTACAAGGCGTCAATAACAAAAGGGGTAGTATAGCAAGTGGTGACATAAACAGAATAAATAATTTTTTTTTTGGCCATCCCAGCTCAGAGGACGACGCAACATCTGGTAGGTATGTCGACGCAAAAACCTTATTGATAGGGCTTCAAAGTTGCCAGTCCTGCACCAAATTTGGATGGTCCGTATTGTTTGAAGTCATATCTTAATTATAAAAGTCTTTGTTGTCCATCCACATACCTAATCCATGTTCCTTCCGTCTTGAGACAAGAAGGTGGTCAACACAGCCGACCTTTTTACACTGTTTCGAAATTTATAGTGACCTTGATATAGTTCCCATGCCATACCATTTTCAATAGGAGACCTGGCTTGTGTAACACCTGAAGCCTGGCCTCCCTGTGTAAATGGTATGGATCCTCCTAGCATGGGAACTATGTATACCAAAAAGGACATACATCTCCAAACCCTCCCACGCATCTAACTTCGAACAGCGAGTTCTGCCTGAGAGATGAAATTTAGAACGATTTTAAAACTAACCATACTGATACTTTTCCTTTAAGAAAAATAATTCGTGAAAGACTTCTATACTCAAGCTCGCGTGTTACTGTTGGGGGTGGGAATTTTAAAATAGCTTTGAAGGTCTCATGGCAAAAAGAAACAACCAACTACAGATCATTTCATTAATAACTTGCAGTGAAACCAACACACAGGCGGGAAAGAGGCCGTCCTTGGTTATTTCCCTGGCTTCAACCAAGAGGCAACACCAGACGGAGCAAGCCCGAGTTCAGTACTACCGACTCGCGTTAACGCCTCTAGCGGAGCTTCTTGGCCGCAGGGAAATAACCCAAGAAGGTGAAGGTGACCTCCCGTGCCGCCTCTATGGTGTATTTCTCTCCTCTTCAGGAATTAATGAAATGGTCTATATATACGTACGGGTGGTTCCTCACATACACAACAAAAATGAATGAAAAGTTAAAAACAACCAAGGAAAAAAATACAGCTAAACCGTAACGTCACTTTTGAATAACAACACAAAATCGTGATTACATATATTACCACTCAAAAGTCGTGCTGGCGCGTGACGTGAGTAGATTAGAAAAACACGCCAAAGACCAACGGTTAGCTTTGTTTTTCCAAGTATTAATCTAGCTTAATGACCTGCGCGTTCCCAAAAGTTTGTTTATGCCCTCGTAATCCAATGCCAGTCGCACACCAATGAGTTTCAAGCCTCACTAACCTACGCACTCGTTGATATAGTAAATATTCGTAGGCTCTAAAACCGCTACACTTTCTATTAATTTCATTTGCCATTGATACACTAGAGCACCCCGGACATTAAAAATAGTATTAGCACTCCGAGAAAATTCTTGTTTAATTGAGAAACGCTTTATAAGTGATATGTTCCCCATAAGTATGACACTACCTAATCCTATAATTTGAAACGCTAGGGACTTACTGTGAGCTAATTCAAGAACGACAAGCGAAAATTAATTTTCTACACGCGGTGGTAAATTTTGCATGACTTCCTATTTAATCTGAATACTAAGCCTTTGACAGCGCCCCAGTCACCAGGCATCGCTAGCTTTACCTCGAACCTATGACCTACCTCCTTCACTTCATGACAAGCTCCAGTTTGTAACCAGACATTACAAACTTATCATGAAACATATCTTATAAACTTATGGAGACTTTAGCAGTTATATACGCGACAAGCTTAATTACAACAACCGCAGCCCGGAAACTGGTTATTCGCTTATTTAAAAATATTTAAGAAAAAAAAGAAAGGAAGGACGTGGTCCTTGAGACTTGTGTGTATGTATTAAAAACAATTGTGACCTAAAAAGGCTAAATAAGAACAGTAAACAAATACCTTCAGATCAAAAACGAAGTAAGTTGATAAATAAAGATTGTTCTTAAAATTGTCTTTTGGCTGTTCAAAAACCCTGTGCCGGGTTTTTTTTTGTAGACGGGAAGTATTTATTCTTGGATACCAGAATTAGATTCTCAGATTAGAGGCATCTTAGCGTAGCATCCCTATAAATAACTTAATACTCTATCTCTCTTTCTCTTTCTCTTTACACTACAAAGTTCTCGAAGTAAACATTATAATCTAAGAAAATAAAGGGTTAAACAAGAAACAAAATAAATTCTAAAAGTAGGGTATATTTAAATGCGGTAGAGAAGAAAGAAGACAAAAGGAGATCGTGGTTTTACAATATAAAGGGTGTTTTTGATAAGTCTGCATTCATAAATTAAGGGGGATGTTCTTTTGAAGTAAATTTTGAGTCGAAAATGTTATACTTCTATCTCCATTTTAATTGCCCTAAGGGTTAGCTACTGTTTTCGAGTTATGATTTTCAAGAGTGTTTTAGGGATGACCCCTTAACTAAATTAGAAATTATTGTCTTAATCAGTTTCTTAATTAAATTTAAGGGGCCGTCCGTAAAATTAATACTCTGGATGCAATCTTAACTCGATTTGAAACATTGTCCATTAGGGGGCAAACAAAATGTCATAGATAGAAGCTACATTTTCGACTCAAAATTGATTTCCCAAAGAACATCAACTCCTTAATCAGAAACACCCTGTATATAGTTGAACCAGGTAGCTATTTATATTTAAATAAAAAGAATTAGTATCTTAGTCCAATTTTTAGTAATTTATCAGCCCGCCATTTTCCAAGATGGTAGCCTATTAAAAGGGTCCTTACTATATAATAAATTTTACTTCTACTTATCAACTTTTGTTCCGAAACTACGATTGAATATTATGAATTGAATTAAATAATATTTTTTTTAAACTAAATTATACAACGATAATAATAACAACCGTCAATTGAAATTAACATAAAAAATAAGTAAAAAAAAATTAAATAGAATTGCAACATTGTTAAAACATTGTGAATAAAATACAAAAAAATGAAATTTTTTTGCTAACCTTGAACGATGGATGATTATGTTGCAAATATGTTAAACAACAATCTTCCGAAAGAGAAAAAAATTGCGCCTCCGGCAATAGACGCAAAAAATGGTTTAGAAGTATTTGAGACACAAAAACCGCAACAGAAAAAATTGTTTCCTAAAGCTATTTACAAAGTCTCAGTAAAATCCAGAATATTTTACATGTTGTTTTCACTTTTAAACCATTATTCAAAACTTGAAAAAAAAATAAATTCAAATAAATTTGAATTTTACGTTTAGTAAACTAACAAAAAAGAATTCTATTCTTTTTTTTATTCTAAACTTTTTTAAAGAATTATTTCAAATAAGTATAAACGACGTATAAAAGTGTACCCGGCGCCACTCAGACTGAATCAAAAACTTGCAAATAACGATTGAAATAAAATTGATATAATATTATAGACAATAATATGACGATAACATTCTGATAGAACAATACAATACAATTAAAAAATTTCAAAAAAAAATAATATAAAGGTATAGTGTAGGCATGGTAATCAAATCAGTGCCGTGTTGATAAGATTAAAAAAAATGATTTGCTACATCAACGAGCTAGCTAGCTCCTTATCGAACTAAATTTCTTATTAGAAATTACGTTTTAAATATATATGGAATTAAAAATAAATTATTACAAGATAAAATTAACCTACGTATATATTTGTTGCACGTACTCCTGGTGTAAGTCAAGTTTCTGGGCGACAAAGTTTACGTGATCCATTTTTCTTTGGGTTCTCCAAAACAATAAGATTTACGATTATACAGGGTGTTTGAGAAAGGTCCATCAATAATGAAAGGGCGTATTTATTGGGCCATTTTGAGTCGAAAATGTTCTATGACATTTTTCCGTTCGGGCCACTGTTTTCAAGTTATGATTGGAGTAATTTACGGATGACCCCTTAAATTTAATTAAGAAATTGAAAGACAGCGCTAATTTAATGAAGGGGTCATCCCTAAAATATTCAAATCATAACTCGAAAACCGTGGCTCGGACGGCAAAATGTCATAGAACATTTTCGACTCAAAATGGCCCAATAAATACGCCCTTTCATTATTGATGGACTTTTCACAAACACCCTGTATAAGTTTTTTTAAACCGAAACAATAGAGCTACAATTCGAACCGTCCAAAATTGCTCAATGCACTGCAACGTATTTTTCATTTTAATATAGTTATAATCTTATCAAAATATATACAGGGTGTTTCTGATACGTCTGCTATAAATTAAGGGGGGTGATGTAACTTCTTTGGGAAATCAATTTTAAGTCGAAAATGTTCTGTACTTCTATCTATGACATTTTGATTGCCCTAAGGGTTAGCTACTGTTTTCGAGTTATGATTTTCAGGAGTGTTTTAGGGACGACCCCTTAATTAAATTAAATTGGAAATAATTGTCTTGAAATCAGTTTGATAATTAAATTTAAGGGGTCATCCGTAAAATTAATACTCTGGATGCAATCTTAACTCGAAAACAGTGTCCCCTTATAGGGCAATCAAAATGGAGATAGAAATTACTTCATTTTCGACTCAAAATTGATTTCCAAAATAACATACCCCCTTTATTTAAGCATGCAGACTTATCAGAAACACCCTGTATGTATACTCCGATACACCCTTAATCCCCATTCAATACAATTCAACAATCAGGTATAAACACAATTAAGAAATATAGACGTTTCTATAATTACGAAATTTAAATAATAAAATAATCCATTTGTCAAATAATATAAGGTTGTTGACTTATAGTTAAAAAAAAAAAAAAAAAAGTGACAATAATAGCTTTGGGGCATCATAATCTAGTTTACTTTATATTTTTGCATAGTCATAAAATTTGCATCCGCGATTTCGAGGGGTTGGAAACTTTTATTGTATTTTGGATAAATTAAACGGGAATATCATCCCAAAAAACGTGTTATACCGTACTTGTATACGTTAAAAAGATTACAACTGCTTGGTAAATACCCCAAGTTCATTCGCACTAAGCATAAGATTTTTGTAAAAGTCTTTTTAAAAATTCCCAAAAATTGTCAGATTTGAGGCTATATAGAGTAGTGTCATTACTACGTAAATGCAAACGTCATACTCTTCTATCTCTTAGCTCAGTGTCATCCCCCTAACAAGAGTGCATGAGACTAGAGGGATGGAAACACAGTCTACACCCCCTTTCAAACGATACTAGTCTATTATCCCTTTAGAGGGAAGTACGCAGCCCCTCGTTTTGGTTGTTTTTTTCTTCATTAGTTTTTATTTTTTAAATAAAAAAACCTTCGTCAACCCTTGGACTGTTGTTTTCACTTTATTGACCTTGAAAAGCTAGCAAATAATCATTCAAACCTATCAAATTATTTTTCCCCATCTGCGTAAAGCCCTATACATAACATAAAACTGCAAATCCTTTCAAAGTTCAAAACGTCTCATCTACCATCACGAACTAAATAGAATTTTGGAAAATTTCCATCCTGATCATCATAAACAAGATAATTAATGTCTTACCTCTTTTTTAAATATTACATATTCCATGAATTAGGTATAATTTACTGCTCATATGGATTACGTAATTCGAATAATGATCACGCTCTCACGTAACATGGAGGAAAGTTGAAAATACTTCAACGCGAACTTTAAAAACGCTAAGCCTATAGTTTTAAAATTCGAAATTAAGCGAAATCACGCGCCCGAATGGTCCAAAGGAATTATGGGTACAGAAGGTTCATTGCTAAGCCTAAATTCAAATTTTCTAGGATACTATAATACACTTCAAACCCAAATTTTTAAATCGACGAGTTGGTCTATTTCGTAACGAAATTAGGCCTAATCACGTGCTAAGTTAAGTGAACTGAAGGTTGTAATGGAATTATGGGTAATGAAAAGGCGTAAAAGATCTTCGTTTAACGAGAGAGTCGTTGCTAAGCCTAAATTGAAATTTAGTCTTGGGAATTATAGAACCCTTCAAATCCAAAATTGGAATTGCCTTATGCAAAGTCTATTAAATTATGAAATTAGGTCGAATCACAAGCTAATTTCAGATATTAATTAATAGACTAATTAGAAATGATGTAATTTAATTAGTAGTAAAACAGGTAAACGATTTTATTAAACGGGGGAAACATTGCTAACCCTAAATTTTAAAATTGGGTCTTTTGAAGAAGGCCCTAGAGACAAAAATTTCAAAGCAAGATTGAGCTAAATCCAAATTAATTTAATTGAATTGAATTAATTTAGAAGAATGCAGCCCTAATAACTTAAAATAAACGAGCTATATTAAATGAGGTAAACATTGCAAAGCCTAAAATTTTCAAATTAGGTCTTTTGAAGAAAGTCCTAGAGGCAAAATTTTAAAATAAAAATTGAGCTTAATCCAAATTAATTTAGAAGAATGCAACCCTAATAACTTAAAATAAACCAGCTTTATTAAATGAGATAAACATTGCAAAGCCTAAAATTTTCAAATTAGGTCTTTTAAAGAAGGTCCTAGAGGCAAAATATCAAAATAAAAATTGAGCTGAATCCAAATTAAATTAATTTAATTGAAATAATATAATTTAAAAGAATGCAGACCTTACAAGCTTAAAAATTTATACTTTAATCAGCTGGCTTTAAGGTATGCTGGGCAGACAGAAATAAGGAAAGGCGGTAGTGCTAGTATACCTTTTTCTTTGGGCTAACGTTCCCCACGATCGAAAACAGAAAACTGGGAAGCAATTAGCGGGAAATTCTCCACCCCACCCCACCACGCCCCCTCTCAATTCCCGCCCCGGTAACAATAAGCAGAGTAGGGTAATGATGTTCTATGTCTTCTTCGATTTCTATCATAGAGATAGTATGCCTACACAAAGGGAAAGTCAAATTTGCAATAATGGAAAGCCATTATTTTGATTGGCTTCCAAGTATAATAATTAGAAGAGCAATTAGGAAGGCAGCGTGTTTAAGTTAATTGGGAAGGCATTTAAATTTTAAAGTGTCTAGTCGATTTAGAAATTGGACGTTAGAAATTTAAATATAGATTAGGTATTAAATAATTCAGGTGATGTACATGTATTAAATAAAATAGTACACTTAATTTCCCCAAAAAAGCAAAATACGCAAAATGCAAATTATTTATTTCAATTTAATTGATTTAGTAATTCATCGATCCAATTCAAAATTTAAATTAAGTAACGGTCCCCTCGGCCTGGATAAATTACTCTTAGTAATATCTAGTTTATGTTATAACCATCATTAAATTTAATATATTTAAAACGGAAAAACAAAAGTTACGCCCAATTAAAGACATAATTACTTATATATATTTCTAGCCATAATTAAAAATTGTCTGAATTAATTCATATTTTCAAATCATAATCATATCAATTGAACCCCATTCAAAACTAACTTTAGTAACGGTTCCCTCGTTTAGAGAAATTTGTCTTTCGAATGTCTAGTAGGCCTACCTACAACGAACCAGTCCGTCGTTGATTGGATTTAATACAGAAAATAGAAAACAAAACTTTTACGTCTAATAACAAGACGTAAAAATATAATGAATTTTTAATCCAAATTCAATTGAAACAAACCTATGCGCGCTGTCGAGTTCGGAAATTATAATTAAATCCCAGAAGGGTTCAACTATAATATAAAAAATAGACTGGGTTATACCTTATCAGTCACTGAGAGAAAAACAACAAAAAGTTCCGTATTGAGACAACAAAACAAGATGACACCGGCCATATTACCGTTTTGCGCTGCCTCTAGTACTAGACTAGAATCTAGTTACTATTAAATTTATTATAAGGTGGCCTTGGCTTATATATTATTTACTGTACTCAATTCTCAGTGAGGAAGTAAAATAATATCATTTGAAATAAAATTTGTCGCGCCACCTATTAACTATAACATCATGAAGTTGAGGAGCATTTTGAGTTTTAAAACTCATCTGAAACTTTATTTATAGCCAAAATGTATCATGTCACACGAAAAACTGGGAAAGAAACGGGGGCGAAAAAGGCGAACCAGCCGTAATGGTACTGAACAATCGTTTTGCAGTCCCTAAGAGCACAAAACGAAAAAGCGAATGAACTTAATATTTCATATGTTAAATAAAATCCTTTCGTTTTATTTATTCTTTACCCCGAATCAGAATTCTATTTACCTTTCACGGAAAAAAACAACAAAACAAATAAAAATTCTTCTCTAGGGTTTCCGAAATGAAAAGCCTTTAAAACTTTAAAAGTAAAAAAATACAAAAAAATACCAAAAAATAAAATAAAATTCAGTAGTACAGTACATCTACTGTGAGCGAATTTCTTCAAGACTGTGTGAGTAGGCCGGGATTTTATCTTTAGAGACATTCACAAAGCTCTCTCCGAAGATTAGATTTACCATAGGATTATCATGGACACAGAAAAACCTACCAAAAGGATTCTTGCTCTGTATTCTATATAAAAAAACTTTTTTCTAACAAATCCATTTGTACGATCAGAAATCCATAAACATGACGAAAACACTGAACTTAAAGGTCAAGTTTAGGCAAAATAACATTATACCTTAAAACTGAGTGTCCTTTTCAAAAAAATAGAGCGAAAATATTAAAATAAATAAATATATATAAAGGGTAGTCGAGGTTGGTTTATTACGAATTTGAACACGTAATCAAAATTGTTATCTAAATCCCTAAGTAACTAAAACAATAACGCTAATAACCCCGTGATTTTAAGATAAACGATATACCCTTGATAATATTTATCGCGATTGCGTTAAACGATTCTAATCAGAATTACGTCCGCATTTAAATTTAAATTAACGTAATACTTATGAATAAATAATAAAAGCATATTATTTCACGAAGTAGATAAGGCAAAAATATAAATTATTTCTTAAGAAATTAAAAAAAAGGAATCAAATATATATCTAGTTGAACTAAGTGGGCGTGGCAGTGAAACTAATTTTCCCTTCAATACACGCGCAACAAACCACACACTTTATTTAATAAATTTCTTTCGTATTCCAAATTAAAACAATCGATTATTTATTCAATCGATAATTATCGGGAAAGCTAACCGAGGAAATAACCATTTTATAATCGATTAAATAATGACAGAAGTTAAAAAAAAAAACAAATCGAACAATATAAAGGGAAAGTAAAGCTGTCAGAAATTGGGAATCTTCAAAATTGGGAACGAGAAAGTGAATTGGAAAGAAATCAACCGATACGTAACATCTGTTCTTGATCCCACGGGTGTCAAAAAAAAATGGAAGATGTCGCATTGTCCCCGATAAAAAAAAAGAAACGTCAAATCAGAGTCTATATAGATGTAGAGTTTCCTGTCACATATCATAAGATAATTGTCATACAAGTCATATATAAGAAATGGTTCCAGAACTAAATCCCTACGACATATGAGGAAGGAAGTTTGATACTGGAGTGGTATAGACATAGTTGGGAACCGTTCCGTGACTGCTTAAAAATCATAGAATGCTTAATTTAAAGGTTGGGCATCATTTTGTGCAGCCATCTCTCGGTGGATATATTTTTATTAGCTCTTAATCACGTGTAAATAGTAGTTCTCGTTGCTCTAACCAGGTGGCGCCTATAGCTTATTCTTAAACCAAAACCGGGGTGGGGGTTATTTACTACTCCACCCCTCTATCTCCTTCAAGTATAAAATTCCCTCCAAATTACGACCAGCTGGATGGTTACGGACTTCTGCTACGACATATCGTGTCGTAATATTCTGTCCCAGACAGAGGCCCGAGCTTTGCAGGCAAAATGATCCTTATGCTGCTGCATTGACAATGTATTCGGTTTCAGTATAAAAACAAAAAATCAATACCAAGCAAAAAAACCAAAATAGGGGGGCTCATTTAGGCTTAATTAGTACATACTGTGTTGGTAGTACGTGTTTATACGTTGTTCTTTTATCAATTCCAAAAAAAAAAATCCTCTAAGGGGAAGGAATGTCCACTAATTAAATAGGCTATTGAAAGGACAACTAGCCAACAGCTGGGGTAAGGATGTTTGGAAATCAGAAGGGATGAAGCTGCAGGGAATGAAGAGCGTAATTAAAAGGGATTGTACAGACCTACTAATCCCCAACCTTTTTTATGACTACTTTAGAAATTCTCGGTAGTTGGTTTATCCATGGATTTATAAAGATAGTTTTTATAAATACATGCATAAACTCTACCCGGACAATTTTGACCTATTAGAGCATTTCGATTAATTACTCAGGCCCTGATTGTTATAACCCCAAGTATGTAGTACCGCTGGAAAGGTGAGAAAAATAACTATAACATACTCAAAGGACTTCCCTATATCTCTTGTAGAACCAGAGATAAAAGGTGTCGTCTAAATTAGACCATTTTAATCCTACTGAGAGGACGTTCATAAACATTTTGCTTATTTACTCGGGTCCTGATAGTTGTAACCACAAGTATGTAGTGTCGTTGGAAAGGTAAGAAATAGGACAATAACATACTCAAAGGACTATCCCTGATCTCTAATAGAACCCGAGTTATGACCCTCCAAAGTTGAGCGCCCAAAAAGAAAAACATGTTAATCCTATGAAGAGAATATTTCAATCCAATTCTCTAACTTCATCCTGACAATTTAGACAACCTATAGAGAGTCCCAAAGTCGATAGGGACCCTACCATACTGTTCAGATTATTTTGAAGGTCATTAGTAAGGTCGCAAAACAAAGCAGCATTACCCATATACTAAATACGTAAACATTAGATAGCCTTTTCGCTATGCATAGAACACAAACAAGAAGTGAAAGCTTGGTGAAGGGTTGGGATATATTTTCGGTTTAAATTAGGTAAGGCATCTGTTTGAAGGTTCGCTAATTCGCACGCGGCCATCCAAATTCGACCTTCAAGTGGATGATTTATGCTAGAGGCATCATAGGCAGGGCAGGCAGGCGAGCAATTTCTGTTTGAAATTATAATCTCTCATAAGGTAGAATCATTACCCTAAGTAACCCCCAAACCCCCCTCTCCCTTTAACCAGTATTAATACCCTCATTTTAAAGTAAATTGCACAGGCAACGCAAAGAGAATTTAAATTAACAAAGTGGAAAAATCATCCCCCAAGAATAAATGACACGAAATATAAATCTCGTTAAATTTTACACTGTGAACATTTTGTTTACACAAGATGTGATATCTTGGGAGAAGGTATAAGATGCCTAAGTATTAGCGCTCCATAGTCCCAGTCCCCCTTTCAAAATACAAGGGGGGGAAGTTAAAGGAGGCCGGGCTATTTCGCCTCTCCTCAGTCGAAAAATATGACTGAAATTTTCGTCATTCGCGTCGCGCTGACGTGAGTTTTCAAGAACCAATGAGATGCTGGTTGTAATTTAGAGAAGGCGGGGATTAACTCCGGACCTACTATACGTTTGGACTGGATATAAAGCTGGAAACGTGCACGCGAATTTATACCTTCTCCCTAATAAACTAGATATCACTTCTTGGTTTATATATATTAATAACATACAGAGTTGCTTAGCTATTTTAGTGATTGTAGTATATAAACCCCTAAATTATAGTATAATAATATTATTCAAATGTGTACAACTAGCTAAGCTACGAAGTCACACCCAAAAGAGCGTACAATTCGTCGCGTTTTAATTTGTTTATTAAGTTTGTTGATGTTTATAATTTAAACTTTATTCTAATTTAATTTAAACGTAAAGTCGTTTGGAACAAAACAACCATAGAGATTGGTAAACAAAGCAAACCTACACGAATTTTCCAGACTACGCTTATAAAGTAGAAACCTTTACCTCCAAATATTTTTAAAAAAATATTTTATAATTATAACGTAGTAAATTAACAATTAAATACGTCACCGATAAGTAAATACCAATTAAATCAATATTAAGTTTGAAGTCAGTATCTGTTACCTACAATTGGGTCTATAGGTCTAGCTAGCTAACTACGTAGTCACACATGGAAACGTCTTTGCAAGAAGAGGATTCTGTACGTTCTGAGAAAATTGGCAAAAACCCAAAGTTAAACAGAGAAAGTACACTTACAGGGAGAAGCTAAATACGCCTGGGAAAAACTCAGAAGCTAGCGCCAGAACTAAGATATACTATTTTATCAAGATAAGAGTGAACCAGAGTATATTATAATTCCCCCAGTCTTCAGACTAAATCTTGGTATCAAGTTAAGTTGATAAAACTCACTTTTTTTAAATGACTAACTTGTTTAGTCCCAGTGGATTGGGAGAGGTTTCAGATCAGAATTAGTAGAGTTTGCAAATAAAGGAAGTCGACAGCTTTAGTCAGACGTAACAGAAAACGGAAGCCATCTAAGGGGTCAAATAAGAGGTCGCGAACGAAAAAAAGGTCAAGGGTTATTTTTAAATTTAGAAATATAATCTATTTCCGAAATTCTTCTGTGTGATTTAAGTAAATTCCATTTTACTGTTTACCTTTTAAAAAGTGGACTTTCGTTTTGTGTACATACGAAAGGCCAAGTTCTAGGTCAAATAAAATAGTAGGCGAGATGATATTAAAGTCGAGAGTCTAAGTTTATAAATAGCTCGTCTAGACGGATGCTGATTAGTGGTTGACAATATTATATTGGGATGGTTCTTGAAATTGTAAATTTTATAGTATTGATATTTTTGATTTTGATTTTCCCAAGAACTAATTGGATGCAATTTTAGAGAACTCCTCGAATGTCTTGGAACTATACTAAACTTAAAACTTACAAGAATAAATTAATATTAAATTCCCCAACTGGCAAACAAGTTTTAATTTGGCTTTCCTTAGAGATCAAATGACAAAATCCCTTATTCCCTTAATTGCAAAAAATTCTAAGAATAAAGTTAGGGTTGTTTATTTTGGTTTCAATTTACTCGCAATAAAAATAAAGCGACTTCCGTGGAATTGAGGAGGTCAATAGGTCACGATATAAATTGTCACGCTCCAATTACGCAGAATGAGATTATAGCTTATTATCAAAATGTCTGTAAATATTCTTGGACAATCAATACACAGTTTAAAACTCCAACAATATATATTTATAAGTTAAAATATTTTTTAAAAATAACTGAACATTCTATCTCTGTGTTTTTGATAAGTCTGCCATAAATTAAGGGGAATGTTCTTTGGGAAATCAATTTTGAGTCGAAAATATAACTTCTATCCCCATTTTGTTTGTCCTAAGGGACACTGTTTTCGAGTTATGATTTTAAGAGTATTTTAGGGATGACCCCTTAATTAAATTAGAAATCATTGTCTTTTGATCAGTTTCTTAATTAATTAAATTTAAGGGGTCATCCCTAAAACACTCTTAAAAACCATAACACTCTTAAAAACCATAACTCGAAAACAGTGTCCCTTAGGGCAAACAAAATGTCATAGATAAAAGTATAGAACATTTTCGACTCAAAATTAATTTCTCAAAGAACATCCCCCTTAATTTATTCATGCAGACTTATCAGAAACACCCTGTATAATAAATAAACCCTCCAAAGAACATAGACACCTTTCAAGAAAAAGAAATCCTGAAGAACCTAACGTAGCATAACACAATGATTTGACAAAATAATAACCCCAAAACGTCACCTTCTTCAACAACGACAAGAAAAAGAAAGAGTAAAACAAAAGCAGCAGAAAATAATTTCACGAAATAAAAAAAAGATAAGTCTAGAAGACTTACAAAAACTTGTTCTAGATTCTCTTACCTAGGTATTGAAACTGCGAAGACAATATTGAAGACGATAAGACATTGCGGGGTTGAACCATATTTTTAGGGTTAGGGGTTTCAAAACTAATACTTCCTTACAATCCATGATTATATACAATACGAGAAAAAGTATAATTGGAAATGGCGGGAAAAAGAGGCGCGAAGATATGACACGGTAATCATATTGTCACGTGTGTTTTATTTCTTTTTATAATTCTTTTTTTTTTCTTTCTTTCTTTATCGACTACATTCCAGGGGTTGGGTTAAAAAACGAAACGTCATAGCGACCCGGTCGCGATACCCGAACTAAAATAAATTTTGGCCGAAAAGCACGAGAGCCAAAAACCTAACCTCTCCCATTTGGCCCCCTAAATACGCTCTTCACTGTTCAGACCCACATGCCAGTAGTAATACGCGGGGAAAAGGGCGCCATCGGAGCGCGCGGAGGATTTGGAAATGGAGAAGAGCCAAGAGAGAGAAAAGGGGAGTTGCCATGGTTACCGCAAACAAGAAGTCGCGTAGGGTTATGGGAGGAATACCCGTCTTAACGAATTTTTTTTTCCAATAGCACATAATGGCACTTTACTTTTCGATGTAAAACAAAGGGGTAGACAACATTCAAGGGGGTTGATACATTGCAGTTTCTGCGCACTCTCATGACACAAAAATACTACAGCGCAGGCGTCAAATAGCGAAATGGAGGGCAAAGCTTTTTAAAGTATTGTTTAAAGTTTATAAGGTCAGTTGGATTGTAAACATTGACCAACTGTGACGAAGAAAAGACGGCCTAAACTATAAACATCACAGACATATTCTGGACCCGCAACTGGATCAAAAGTTATAATACCAAAAACGGTCAAAATAAAAAATTTTGTTTTAAGATATTCTGGCTTGCCCCCGAGGAACTAGAAAATAAGTTGGTACATACTTTTCTTTATAGCATGTGAAGAGAATTTTCACTTCTACTGAGAAATGAACACGTGTCAACGCAACCCAGAAGTAGTAGCAGTAGCAAAGCGTTCCATAGCGCACTTAAAAAGCGCGAAAGTCGAAACAAACTAAGAAAAAAGGCGCGGAATGACTAAAGTAAAGAATACAAAAAACTACCCGGAATCCTTGCGTATACTCCATATCTCCCATGCTAATTTCTACGAGGGTTTTGTAGGTATACCGGACTTTAGAACTTGCTATCAATCATGCCTCATAATTCTTACGTATTTTCTAACTGTTGTTTCATTGGTTGGTAGCAACGAAAGGTAGGGCACGCCGCGCTCCCAAGGTGCCTCGTGTATCGAGCTAGATTAAGTCGCCAAATAAAATTCGTCATACGTATTGATTAGTCTATAGTTCTTCCCACAAAATCCGCCTAGATACGAAGAGAAAACTAGAGCCTACGCAATGATACACTCCTATTAGCTGTATTTATTCCTGATACAATGTATATAATGGCGCAAAAATAAGATATATATACAAAACAAGCAAAAGAAAACCCAGGAGTTGTAGTAAAAGGAGCCTATATATAAACCAAAATATGAAAGGAAGAGAGAGAGGTCGTTTTTTTTATGCTAATTTCAGCGCCATAAAATGAAGTGTAACTAGAAAAGTACATCGTAACTTTAACTTTAACTCATTCTTGTTAATATTCAAGTTCTGTAAACGTTATTTACGAAATGGGCTAGCCTCGCTTGATTATTTCCAACAACCGACAAATTAGAATGTAGTCGTCTGCTACTACGAACTTTCCTGTGATGTCACACCCCCTATCTCTTACCTCGATTTTGGCAACCATATTGGAAGTCGTCAGCTCTGGCCATACAATTTAAACCAACCAATATATTGATGTCACGTGGCCATCTCGTGTGTTTAATAATATACGTCTTGCGAAATTGAACTGAGGTAACATGGAAGTCAATGTTTATTGGGACTTTAATTTAGAACAGGGTGTTTGAAACATCCGACTGACTTTGTTGTTACTACCCCATCTCGAGTAAGTATAGGACGACCTTGAAGGATGAGACAAAGACTAAAAGGACAGTGAGAGAGAGAGGGGTCGACGCGTCAACAAAATGACAGACGGTATAAGGGCTATTTATCAAGGGAAGGAAAGCTCTTCAAGCGATAAACAAGCTATAGTAACAAGCGACCTTAACACCAACGACCCTCAAAACTAGTAAACAAGTTTACCGACGCTAAGGTAAGCAAACAAATAATAAACCGCGGTTCATATTGCAGGATTGCGACGAAGCTTTCAGATTCAAATTCCCTGACCTTTTTTACGATTTTTCCTGACTTTTAGGCCCCATTGTCATTGCTCTAAATGTAACTAAACAATTGTGTTCAAATAGCATTTTTGAATAATTAAAGTAAAACCAGGGATAGATTCAATTTTAGAAGCAGGAATGGAGAACAGAGTAATCTGGGCGCGCGTCAAAGTCCCGGACCCCCCTTCCGCGGAACGGAGGGGTATGAAAGAAGAGACGGGTCATAGCGACAGAGGTAACACCCTGTATATTTCGGGTGGGGGCTTTATTTTCTTTAAATTCGCGTGCCAAAATTTCGCCACATTTTCGCGATGGATTTGGGATTTAAAAATGCCCAAAAATTGACGATAAGATAAATAAACCTTATAGTTTTGTAAGTTTCCGTGAAATAACGTTAGTCATTTTGCTCAAAGGATTGAATATCATCACGCAGGAGGCAAGATCCGAAGGAATACTTTGTGTAAACACCAATAAACAGCTTTCACTGCCTGGAATTGATTTTACATCAGAGTGGATGGAATCCGTCCGCTTACGTGTAACCAGTGTTTACTAAGTTCTCCCCGGTCTCGAATAACGCTTGTCAGTTTTACAGTTCCTTGCACTTCAGGAGCGGTTTAGGGTTACAATACTCCCTTAAGGACAGACAGAAGTTTATAAAGTTTTAGGCCTAAGTATATAGAATTGATTGACATTTTTTGAACTTAATTGATTCGAAAGTTTTTTTTTATGAATTAAAATAAAGATGAAGTGGTTCAAAGCTTCGATTGGCGTATTTAACCACTATGCGTGTCAAAATATGGTTATAAATAAATACAGGGTGCTTCTGATAAGTCTGCATGCATAAATTAAGGGGGATGTTTCTTTGGGAAATCAAATTTTGAGTCGAAAATGAAACTTCTATCTCCATATTGATTGCCCTAAGGGACACTGTTTTCGAGTTAAGATTGCATCCAGAGTATAATTTTACGGATGACCCCTTAAATTTAATTAATTAAGAAACTGATTAAGACAATGATTTCTAATTTAATTAAGGGGTCATCCCTAAAACACTGTTGAAATTCATAACACGAAACAGTGTCCCTTAGGGCAAACAAAATGTCATAGATAGAAGTATAAAACATTTTAGACTCAAAATTGCTTGATTTCCCAAAGAACATCCCCCTTAATTTATGCATGCAGACTTATTCTTATTTAACAATAATACTCATGCTTCGGATTTAAAATATTAATTTTAATCATTAAGTTACTTCTCACGCTGCTGCTAAAGGGTCAGTTTAAATAATAATAATCTTACCACTACGCGTCGGCATGACCGGCAGGATTTTGTCCGCGTCTAAATGAGGTCAGGACAATGGGGACACGCAAGAACAGAAAGAACAACGTGGGTCGCGCCACTGAGTCTAGTCCGTGGCCTCTCTATTTTTCGACAACTTCAATATATTTTATTCGAAATTGCAACGCTCAACTGTCCATACGCTCAAACAATAAATTTCAAGTTGAGTTTGTACCACTATCAAAGGTAGAAACCGTACCTTAGATATATCATAGAGATACGTTGGTTCTACGCTTTACAAACGTTACACTCAGACGATGAAAAATATGACAAATTTTGAGGCGCCAATTTATTCTATCGATGATTGAATATAATATCGATACTTATCGCGTACTGAAGGCGAAAATCAAGTAACTGTTATTGTATTTAAAATTGAAGTTACGTGGTTTTAGCTATAAGGTAAAAGTTATCCCATTTATTTTGAATTTGATCTCCACCCATTTTAGCAGAAGTATATAATACTTCTCTTCGAGAGAAGTGTACCACAAAGTGAGGTAATTGTAACCCGATTCTTCCAAACATTTGGAGCAAGGTTACTAAACCGAATCACATACGCGATAAATAGTTCCCTTATCATTACTCTATTAGAGCTTAATTTGCCAAGGTGCATGCACATGTGTTTTTTCCCACGTCAAGACAATCAAGGTTTGTGCCTACTTGATTGCTGAGGATTTAGTAAATACCAAACAGTTATAGAATTCATCCTAGCACGGTGTATGCGATGCCCATCTGAAGTTTGATGAGCGGGAGAGCAAACAAAAAGGGGACAAGTGAGCCTGGGAAGAATCATGTTACATAACTAAAGTACGAAGAGGATACAGAGAGTCATCCTTCTTCTATTATCCCCTTCTGGTTTTTACGTATTTTTCTTGTTCATAACAAAGTTGATTGAATTTTTTTAGACATTTTTATGCCCTAACCGTAGATTTATGGGAAAAGTTTTTCCTTTTAGTTTTTTAAATTATATACCTATATAGTCCTATATAAATTAAAAACTTTTTATCACAAGCACGTATACGCTATAATTCAAAATGATCAGAAAAATTTGCATAATCTTAAGCTTAAAAATATAATACATAATTATAAGCAAAAAATGGGTCATTTACCCTTGACCTTTCAACTTTAAATTGACCTCTGAAACTTATAGTGTCGATCCAATCGGATGTAGTAGATCTAAATACCTAATCCTGTTCTGTAATAGAGGATATACAGGGTGTTCCTGATAAGTCTGCATCCATAAATGAAGGGGGATGTTCTTTGGGAAATCAATTTTGAGTCGAAAATGCAACTTCTATCTATCTCCAATTTGTTTGGCCTATGGGACACTGTTTTCGAGTTAGGATTTTCAAGAGTGTTTTAGGGATGACCCCTTAATTAAATTAGAAATTATTGTCTTAATCAGTTTCTTAATAATTAAATTTAAGGGTCATCCGTAAAATTAATACTCTGGATGCAATCTTAACTTGAAAACAGTGTCCCTTAGGGCAAACAAAATGGTACAGAACATTTTTGACTCAAAATTGATTTCCCAAAGAACATCCCCCTTAATTTATGCATGCAGACTTATCAGAAACACGCTGCATTAATCATATAATAATACTTGACCTTAAACCCTGAAGCGACCATGCAAAATTATAGTACCGAATATTATGATGATAGGAGTAAATCAGAATACCGACCACATATTCAGTAATGCGGTCCATATTTAATTAATGTCCATGTACGGGGAACGCATAAATTCGAGGAGATAAATGGAGTCTATTAAGCTCTAAGGAATGGGCGTGTCTTACGTACATTAAAGGGTTAGATTAGGCTTAGCTACTGCAACGGAAATCTATAAATACATGTATTTATCAATACTAGACCCGCAAGCCTGCAGTCGGATTAATTTCGTTTCATTGGAATCCTACTTACAGATAATGGATTTACTAGAAGCATATGCTACGGACAAATAAATAAGGGGATTATTATTAACGTAGTTCACGTTTAAGATTCGCGCTGGTTCAATGCCTTCCCATTCCACTGTATCTTGATGACGTACTGTTCATTTATTAATAAATAAATAAGATGAATAAATCCAAAATGGTTTTAATGTAATTCAATTCATTGAAACCAAGAAGTGATATTTAGTTTACTGGGGAGAAGTTATAAGATGCCTAAGTATTCGCGCACCATAGTCACAGTCCCTCTTTCAAAATACAATGGGGGACGTAAAAGGAGGCCGGGCTATTTCATAGCCTCTCCTCAGTCGGAAAATATGACTGTAATTTTCGTTATTCGCGTCGCCGTGCTGACGTGAGTTTTCAAGAACCAATGAGATGCTGGTTGTAATTTAGAGGCGGCGGGGATTAACTCCGGACCTACTATACGTTTGGACTGGAGATAAAGCTGGATATGTGGATGAATGAATTTATACCTTCTCCCTAATAAACTAGATATCACTTCTTGACTGAACTAAGCCTTTGACAGCGCTTATGCACCAGGCGTCTTCGCTTTACCTCTAATCTATGACCTACCTGCCTCACTTCATGACAAGCTCCAGTTTGTAACTAGTGACAAACTTATGGTGGACATATCTTACCAATGAACTTATGCTTATATAGAAATAGAATTATTCCAAGTACTGATCGCCTTCTTTAAAGAACCAAAACTTATTAAAAGAAATAAAACCGTAGCGTTTCAATATGCAAATTAGAGACATTGTAATTATTTATACTAAGCCTCCTTATTTTTCAAGAAAATCCACGGAATATGAACTAAATATTCAAGACAAATAAAAAATTAAACTTTAAACTTTAGAAAGGAAGTAGGCAGCTCAAACCCCATCTTCAAAATGAATTAATGTTTATAAACTCCTCGAAAATTCACGCTCAATTAATAAGAGAAGATACTCCCAGGCACTTACGAATACCCACGCGTTTTCCTATACTCAAAAGCTAATACCGACTCTACCTATAGTAACGGTAAGGGTACTTAACGCCCCAAACCTAATTAAAAATCATAGATTTAAACTATACCCTTGATATAAAAGGGGTTACTTATAAGTCTGCCAGCCATAAATTAAGGGGGATGTTCTTTGAAAAACAAATTTTGAGTCGAAAATGTATAACATCTATCTATAACATTTTGTTTGACCTAAGGGACACTGTTTTCGAGTTAGAATTGCATCCAGAGTATTAATTTTACGGATGGCCCCTTAAATTTAATTAATTAATTAAGAAACTGATTTCAAGACAATGATTTCTAATTTAATTAAGGGGTCATCCCTAAAACACTCTTAAAAATCATAAGTCGAAAACAGTGTCCCTTAGGCCTAACAAAATGGAGTTAGATAGAAGTTAAAACATTTTCGACTCAAAATTGATTTCCCAAAGAAAATCCCCCTTAATTTATGCATGCAGACTTATCACGAACACACTGTAACCACAAAGATTATAAAGAGAGAGGTAGGGATAAAAGTCTTAAGGTAAATTTCTTAATTCCCATGGATGTTTTGTTTATTTAAACAAAGAAATTGTTCCCAAAAACAAGATTTCAACTTTCAAGCAAAATCTCCAAACGGAAAAAAAGACGATATATAAACTGTTAGAAAATGTTACCTAAAACTTAGTTGCTATAGAAACGGCTCAACAGAAAATCCTCTTAAAATAGCGAGGACTTTATATACTTGCAAGCGCAAGGGGGTCCTTTTCTATTTGGGTCAAACAGTTTTGGGGCTTATCTCTCTCTGCCCACAATCAAATAAGAGCTCGACCAAAATGATATTATTAAGGCTTAAGGTTATATAGATGGACTCGTAATTCGAATTTAGCAAACTTAAACTTCTTCTTAAGTAACAACCTTCGACAAGGAACTGGGTCAATTTTATAAAAATATATAGAAGATTTAATTAAACATCACGTCGTCCAGTATTAATCCCTCAGAGATAAAGGTCATCTAGGGCTAAAGTTCTAGTGAGGACTTTACTAAAGCCGAAGCAACCATTCAAAGATGCCTTGAAGGATTTTGAAATAACTTTTTCATCTATACAGGGTAGTGTCCCTTGGGACAATCAAAATGGAGATAAAAGTTACATTTTCTAGTCAAACTTGATTTCCCAAAAAACATCCTCCTTTATTTATGGATGCATACTTATCAGAAACACCCTGTATAATATACCATATCAAGAAGTGATATCTAGTTTATTAGGGAGAAGGTGTAAGATGCCTAAGTATTGGCGCGCCATAGTCCCAGTCCCCCTTTCAAAATACAAGAGGGGGGACGTAAAAGGAGGCCACCGAGCTATTTCGCCTCTCCTCAGTCGGAAAATATGACTGTAATTTTCGTCATTCGCGTCGTCGCGCTGACGTAATTTTTCAAGAACCAATGAGATGCTGGTTGTAATTTAAGGGTGGCGGGGATTAACTCCGGACCTACTATACGTTTGGACTGCAGATAAAGCTGGAAATGTGGATGAATGAATTTATACCTTCTCCCTAATAAACTAGATATCACTTCTTGACCATATTATATATATATCACATATACTTCGAAGAACCATATTGTTTTAGCACGAAAAGGCGCAAGGTTACATTAAATTTCGAACACGTAGTAGGTCTAAATAGGTCAACTACTTGGCGAACGAAATCGAATTTCAAAACACATCATTTCTTAGGGAATCTATAAAAGCATGCATGGGATACACGAGTATACAAGAAGGCCGCGAATAATTTCATAACCAAGGCCGAAAAGGCTTAATACAGTGGGCGGAAGACCATATAGAAGCTAGAAATGTCGCCTCAGTATAATCGCATTACGGCGCGTAAAATAAATATTAAATTATATTGATCTATTATAGCCTGCTACAGTCCTGACATGGTTGCGGGAAAAATATTAAAATAAGGCGCGAAAATATTCACCTTGGGGAATAAGTTGCGATGCTTAATTGTAATTCGATTTGCTTAGAAAGTTATTTAAGTTAATTAACACTTAACACTTTTAAAAGGTTAAATTTCCCACGGGCGCCATATAAAGGGAATTACATTTTCCACTCATAATTAATTTCCCAAAGAAAGTCCCCCTTAATTTATGCAAGCAGACTTATCAGAAACACCCTGTATATCTCTTTCAAAATTGATTTTATATTATAGAATAATGAAATTTTCATCAGTTTTTGACTGGCTTCAAAGACTATACTGAAAGGCTTTTCAAACTTTTCCACTCTAAAAATGTTTCACTTCCCATTATTTCAATTTGCTTCTGGCAAAACACGAAAATGGAAAAATTTCCCGGAGCATAAATTATTGAAATCAATTAAATGTAGGAACAAAAAAAGAAAAAAAAAAACACTAATTTAAATTTTTAAGTTACCTATATCTCAGAAAGAATAGCGTTCTAAAAAAAACATACGCTAGAATAAGCTTTTGAACTTTATCAAAGGAAAACATTAAATTTTAAAGGGTTAATTAATTCCATTCAATAGGAACTAAAAATACGATCGCATTAATGAAGTATTCCTTTGTACCATAAATTATTAAACGAAACATACGATGTCACATTCCCATTCCCTTTCCCAAATACGTACCCCATAGTTAATTCAACCTTTACAAGAATACTAAATAAACAGACCCATCTTGAACAAGAGATTGTTTACATAAAATTCGTAAATCTTTCTAGTTATATTCATCATAATATTTGTTACTTTTTTAGGAGTCATTATCATAAGCATGCATCAGGGATAGACTTAATTTTAGAAGTAGGAATGGAAAACAGTTAGAATTTACTTCAGTCCGACTCGTATCTGCCCAGTAAAGAACCCCTCCCTCCAACACGGAACGGAAAGTTTAAATTATCTTATTGGCTCACTTAAACTTCGTTTTGATGTGCAATTTAAAGATTTGATATTGCATGATTTGTCGCGATGCAACTTGGGTCCGCGGATTAGATGCAAATACTTTTAGTAACTACAGGGTATTAAGGAAAGATTAAGTTTCCCCGTCATCTGATTGGTTGTTGAGTTCGGGATGTCGCCAGAAGGAACGAGGACAACGTATAATGACGCAAAAATATTATTGTACTCACTGTTTAAGGCGACAACAACATCAAATCCTTTAGTTCGCGATCGGCGCGTTCTCCCAACGTCTCGAGACGAAATGACGACATAATTGTTGTTATGTTTTAATCCCAAATGTCGAAATTAATAACATTTAACGAGCTGCACCAAAAAAGAAAAAAGAAAAGAGAATTTTTACAGATTATATTTTAAATTATATATATTAAATTAGCTAATTAAAGTATTAATCCTTATTAGGCTGCTACAGATTTAATCAAATAACTTGACAACATAATCAAATTTAATAAGCTAGCTTATGAAGACGAATTTCCTAGTAAAGTAAATATAATTATGATAACACTACAAATACTTCGCAATGCTACTGAGACTTACAAGCTACAGCTCGAGAACGACAAGCGAGAATTGATCGACTACACTCTATGGTTAATTTTGCAGCCTGACCATTCCATCTTCCTATTTAATCTGAATACTAAGCCTTTGATATGCAGCGCCTCAACAGGCATCGCTAGCTTTACCCTGAATCTATGACCTACCCCCCCCCCCCCTCATGTCAAGCTCCAGTTTCTAAGTTACCAGTGACAAACTTATGGATGTAACACATCTTATAAACTTATGGTACTGGGTCTAATAATATTATTTTCCCTGACAATTATGCTTTAAATAACACTGTCCCTGATAATTTCAGGTCTTCCCTCCTGTTAACCATAAACCTATGAACCCTGGATTAAACTGATCTTCACTTGTTTGTAAACCAGCGACAAACTTATAATATAACATATCTTATAAACTTATGATAATAATAATAATGACAAAGAATATCCCGGAAATGAAAATAAATTCGGTGAGGTCAGAATTGTCTCCTCTCCTCTTCTCTTCTCTCCGATGCTCGCCTGAGGTAAAGGAAGCTCAAGAGCAAAAGGGATGAAGATTGAAAAAAAGAGAACCATAGACGGAATTAATCAGGAAAAATGAGAGATATATATAGCGTCGTAACTTTAGATTACCCGACATCCCAATGGCGAGGAAAGGGCTTATTTAGGTTAAAATTGCGAGCATTCAAAGAGTGTAAAAAATGGAGACTAAAGTCTACAAAAAAATGACAGACGATTAATAAGGATAAACAAGGATAGGGCTAATAAAAACCGCAACCAGCCGAACAAAATAGCTCAATATGATACCCCAAAGCTGATAACAAAAAAAAAAGATGACAAATTAAGTTGACTATATTAGCAAGCGTAATAATTATTAGAACGGCCTTGTAGTTGTAGTACGATGTTGAATATTAGCATGAATTTATCTATTATTATGTTAATAAATAAATTCATGATATTAGCCATTGCTTAAAGGGGAAGTGTAATTTAAGTTTTATACTACAATGTGTAGTTGTAGTACGATGTTGAATATTAGCCATTGCTTAAAGGGGAAGTGTAATTTAAGTTTTATACTACAATTTGTGCGGTTAAAACATTTAAATGTATAAATATTACGTATTATCAGAAGGGGATAATAGAGGAAGTATGACACTCTGTATCCCCTTAATATTTTAGTTATGTAACATGATTCTTCCCAGGCGAGGGACCTGCCCTTTTCGTTTGCTCTCCCGCTCATCAAACTTCAGATGGGCATCATCGCATACGCCGTGCTAGGGTGAATTCTATAACTGTTTGATATTTACTAAATCCTCAGCAATCAATACCCACAAACCTTGATTGTCTTGACATGGGGGACAAAAACACACAAGCGCATGCGCCTTGGTAAATAGTTAAGCAGCGCTAATAGAGTAATGATGAGGGGGAACTACTTATCGCGTACGCGATTCGGTTTAGTAACCTTGCTTGGGGGAGAGTCATGTTACAATTATCCCTCCGCTCTGTGCTGGTACACTTCTCTCGAAGAGAAGTAATATATACTTCTGCTAATAAGTTTCTGAAATAACCAAGATTTTTCATAGCAATTGATTTTACCCCAAATTAATTTCCCAAATACTTCCAGGTCTTCCCTAATTATTTCCCACATTTATGAAAAAAACCTCAAGAAAAAAAAGTAGGAAATTTTTATTTCACAATCTCTTTAGAAATGAATATATTATTTTCATATTACGTCATGAAGGAATGACGTCACTATTTAATAACACTCTAGTGCTTGTATAGTTTATTTTGATTAGGATGTCGGTGCTTCGGTACGGCACACGTTTATCAAATTCTAGGAAAGACAATATTGTATAGATTATACAGGGTTGATACAACTTTTGGAAAACAAATTTCCCTGAGATTTCCAGGTTTATCCCCATATACTTCCCTGAATTTTCCAGCTTTTCCCCGTATATGGAGTATCCTATGGAGCAAATGTTAACGAAGGAGTGGGGGGGCAAATCTGACTATTACATAATCAAAGGACATCCCCATATCTCTAATCTAACCAGAGTTATGAGCCTCCAAATTATAGTGTAATGTTAATCTTGAATATTTTGCTTAATTACTCAGCCCCTGTTTGACGCAAATTTCCCTGATTTCTCTGAATTTTACTAAAAAATCGAAATTTCCCTGAATTTTCCTTGAGGTTTTTGTCAACTATTTCCCTGATTTTTCCCGGTTTTCCAGGTTTGTATGAACCCTGTTATAGAAAAAGGAAAATGAAAATAATTCCTGCTCATACGACCATTAACTAACTCGTTGATAACTAAACTGCGATACGAGAGCCATATGTCATCGTATGATTAACTTATTTACAATGAAATCCTCATTTTAATGGGCTTATTATTTTAAATCGTTACCGCCCCCTAACTCCCCTATTAAGGAAGTTTGGTTAAGAAACCGGATTCATTAAACTCTATGTCTATAAGTAAAAGAAAAATAAAAATAAATAATTGCTATTAATTTCACGAAACTTCCGCCGAGGAACTTTAGTTCTAATTTTGAAGTTTTCAACAACCCAATAAATTTGTTATTTGATATTTCTATATATATGTATATATTTTTAAAGAGAGGTTTCATTGTGCATTGTATTAAATTTCATTTCAAATCAATAACAATATAAGATTGTATTAAGTTTTAATGTGTTTTTAATGGTTGGTGGATTCATTTTAAGACTGCGATTTAGCAAAAGCTCAAGGTTGAAATATTCAAGATCAGTTTTTCAAAACTAGAGAATTTTTTTAAAGGCAAAATATTAATAAATTGAATATTTTTCAAAACTCGAGAATTTCGGTAAAGGCAAAATATTATAAATTGAATGTTTTTCAAAAAAAACCTCGAGAATTTCGGTAAGGCAAAAAATATTAATAAATTGAATATTTAAAAAAAAACTCAAGAATTTCGGTAACGGCAAAAAATATTAACAAATTTAATATTTTTTAAAAAAAACTCAAGAATTTCGGTAACGGCAAAAAATATTAACAAATTTAATATTTTTTAAAAAAAAACTCAAGAATTTTGGTAACGGCAAAAAATATTAACAAATTTAATATTTTTTTAAAAAAAACTCAAGAATTTCGGTAAAGGCAAAAATTATTAACATATTTAATATTTTTTAAAAAAAACTCAAAAATTTCGGTAAAGGCAAAAAATATTAATAAATTTAATATTTTTTTAAAAAAACTCAAGAATTTCGGTAAAGGCAAAAAATATTATAAATTGAATATTTTTAAAAAAAAACTCGAGAATTTCGGTAAAGGCAAAAAATATTATAAATTGAATATTTTTCAAAACTCGAGAATTTCGGTAAAGACAAAATATTACAAATTGAATATTGCACAAGAGAAAGTAATTAATTTTAAAATGAAGTAAACAACTTTTGTTTGCTTTTTCAATTTCTACTAGATCGCTAAAGCGCTAGACACGTAACAAATAAATTAAAATGTAAAATAATATCGCGTCATTGCGTTTATTATATGTTTTCTTGTTTGACAAACGAACAATAAATTTAATATGCATACGCGAGTAAGATGAACGTAACAATGACGTCTATGGGCAACCGTGCGTCCCGAGTCTGACACTAGCACCTGTTATATGTATAATTTAATCAAATTGAGTTTAGATCGGTTAGATTGAAAATATGTATACAGGGTGCTTATGATAAGTCTGCATGCATAAATTAAGGGGGATGTAACTTCTTTGGGAAATCAATTTTGAGTCGAAAATGTAACTTCTATCTCCATTTTGTTTGACCCAAGGGACACTGTTTTTGAGTTATGATTTTCAAGAGTATTTTAGGGATGACCCCTTAATTAAATTAGAAATAATTGTCTTGAAATCAGTTTCATAATTAATTAAATTTAAGGGGTCATCCGTAAAATTAATACTCTGGATGCAATCTTAACTCGAAAACAGTGTCCCTTAATTTAGTATATGGTACATACTACAGACTCCAAAAATGACCGCCATACCAGTCCATATAAGCTATCCTTTTCAATATTTGAAATTGCGTTACCAACCAATCATATTCTCAGGCGACCCAGACTGACATATAACAAAAAAGAAACAAAACCAGATTGTTTCTTTTAAAAACGTACAAAGAAACACAGAAAAACCGAGGGACCAGTCGCTCAAGGGTTAACGCCTAATCTGTTAAAAAGAAGCCCCACCTGTAATAAATCATTTACACAAGAAAGCAGAGTGATTAGCTCCTCGAACTACGAGAAAGACACAAAGCAGCTACGGCCCGGTTTAGCCAAGAGAAAGAGAGAAAGAAACCAGAATGAGAATGTGCAGAGTC
Organism: Phalangium opilio; assembly: GCA_019434445.1. Classification (NCBI taxonomy): domain Eukaryota; kingdom Metazoa; phylum Arthropoda; class Arachnida; order Opiliones; family Phalangiidae; genus Phalangium; species Phalangium opilio. The sequence goes on along the minus strand of JAEQBA010004568.1, from coordinate 23,115 downwards.
TAAAATTGCAACTTTAGATTTCAAGGCAAATAAATAACAGGGGGCGAGAATAATTTCCAACATTTCATTCCTCAGTTAAAAAAAATCAGTATGAGGGTAAGGAACTTGAAAGGTTTTCAAGGCCGGTGACACCCAAGATTTGATCAAGAAATCAAAAAAAAAAAAAAATATAGTAAATTTTCAATAAGAAACCGTTGGCAACAGATGGACCATTTTTAGTTTTTTACCAAGGTATGAAGAGCACCTTCGAATTAAACAAAAAACTATTTTAAAACTAACTTATATCAGGGATAGATTTAATTTTAGAAGTAGGAATGGAGAACAGAGTAATCAAAGTCCCGGACCCCCTTCCACGGGACGGAGGGGGGGGGGGTATGAAAGAATAGGCGGAGGGGTCATAGCGATAGAGTTAAAAAGGAATTACGTCACTATTTTTCACCGTCCCCGTCAGCAACGTCATCAAAACGTAGTTTAAGTGAGCCAATAAGATAATATAAACTTTTCGTTACGTGTTGGAGGGAGGGGCTCTATACTGAGTGGTCTATGAGTCGGACTGAAGTAAATACTAACCGTTCTCCATTCCTACTTCTAAAATTAAATCTATCCCTGCTTATATCAACCTACTTTCTATCACGAGTATAACCAGAAATATATAATACTTCTCTTCGTGAGAAGTGTACCAGCACAAAGCTCCCGGGGTAATTGTTTCGGAACATGATTCTTCCCAACATCATTTTACATTTGGAGCAAGGTTACTAAACCGAATCACATACGTGATAAATAGTACCCTCATCATTAATCTATTAGCGCTGCTTAACTATTTCCCAAGGCGCATGCGCTTGTGTGTTTTTGTCCCGCGTTTGGGAAGAATCGCGTTACATAAGAGGATGCAGAGTGCCATCCTTCTTATATTATCTCCTTCTGATAATAACATTTTCTAGACATATTTAATTTATATGAAATTATTACCAATATCAGACTCGGGGTAGGTGAAACCCGAAAAAGAAGCTTATCTTTAACTAATCTGTCCTTGACATAAACTTTAGAATAAAAAACAGAGGAAGAAAACCAGTATTTCATACATAAAATAGGCCAAATTAATAGTCTGTCAAAATTAAACCTATCTAAGCCTTGGTGCAATTTTTTTTATCAAAGACTGATGATAACCCCACAATAGGCCAAATTTAGACAAGAAAAAAACTTAAAATTCTGAGAACTATCCAAATTTTTCTTACATCATTATAAAGTTCCCTAAACTGTAAAAAAAATGGGGGAGGGGGTTACATCGTTAAAATTTTGCGCCATAATGAGGGAAACTCTGCATTGGAAGGGGTATATTTACCCCCTTTACTACAGACTAAAAATCGTCTGCTAATATCTATCACGTGACAAAAGTACTTTCTAGTCAATATTATCTACAAAACCATCCTATATTTATAACAAAAGGTTATAAAACAGGGGGTTACACTCCCTTTAATTGGGGTCAAAGGCCAAAAAATGGAAGAAAAAAAAAACTCACGTAGAAACTAACTAAACCTCACGAAACGGCAATTTAAAATGGTCATTGTTTCTTAATGAGCTACGAATAGAGGCGAATTCTCATTAAAGGTTTCAAGTTAACTAGACGCGGCGACTTCTCTCTCTCTCTCTCTCTCTCTTAGTTAATTGAGCTATTAATAGAATTTAAAAGCTCGGTTCAGACCTGGCTTCTCCGGAAGGTACAGGCGATGTAACGAAAAAAATAATTCCTAGACGAATCACGTGACTTGACAGTAGTACAAAGGTTAAATTAATGGTTAATTTTAACTTAAGAGTTAGGGACAAGTTGTAAGGTCTAAAAAAAGATTACGTTTGTATAAACTTATACACTGGTAATTCTCGAGACGCTCGCTGCTGTCTTTTGAGGTTCTTTTTTTTTACAAGCGGAGATCATTGCTCTTGGCTAGCAAAAATTCTTTATTTTTGCTTACACAAAGGGGCTCAAACATGAAATTATTTAATTGGCTAATGAGTATTTAAACGATTAAAACAAAGGCGAATAGACCATCCATCAATTCTACAAGAGAATAAAAAAACCATATAGGGGCGGGGCCAAGAAGCACTAAGACCTTTTCAAGAAGCGATATTTAGTTTATTAGGGAGAAGGTATAAATTCATTCATACACATTTCTAGCTTTATCTCCAGTCCAAAGGTATAGTAGGTCCGGAGTTAATCCCCGCCGCCTCTAAATTACAACCAGCATCTCATTGGTTCTTGAAAACTCACGTCAGCGCGACGACGCGAATGACGAAAATTACAGTCATATTTTCCGACTGAGGAGAGGCGAAATAGCCCGGCCACCTTTTACGTCCCCCCTTGTATTTTGAAAGGGGGACTGGGACTATGGTATGGAACGCGAATACTTAGGCATCTTCTCCCTAATAAACTAGATATCACTTCTTGATAGACCTTTTCGATTTAAAAAAAAGGGAAACCACGCTAAATGTAAACGTCAATATATATATATTCGACTGTTTTTGTTGAAGAAGTAGGCGTATACTCATAAATATATATAGACATAAAGTAAAGGAAGGACAATTCTAGGTTGTCACACGTTAAATATTCAAAGATTATTGAATATATTCATTATATATATATATTATTTCATACATATTTTCGGCTCCATACTACAACACCCATAAAGTTGTGTTTTTTGGCTCCTAGCCCGACACTATAGGCTTTGACTACTGGCTAGACCTTTAACTTATTTTAAATAAAAATAAATGTCAAAGTTTCCCCAAACACGATTGAACTGTAATCTTTGGAAAATTTTGAAGGTCAAAAATTTGTTTTAGACTTGAACGTAAATTAGATATTCATTTTTGAATATTTAAAATTCTTGAAATTTTTAGAGGCAACGAATCTGATTTAAATTTTAGATTAAATATTTCCATTTTTAATATTAAATTAATTAAAAACTTTGAAATACAAACATTCCCCCTTAAAGATAACTGTAATAACATCGTAATAGAATAATTTAATTCATTAATAAAGAATCACGGGCCCACAGGGTTCCTTTTAAACGAATCTATAGCGAAATTCCAATGAAAATAAAACTTTCAGTTTTTATAACCTAGTTTCGTTGAATATTTGAAAAACGGGCTCAAAAACACTGACATCCTGAAAACCTTGGAACGTACGTTTTAACTTAAAGAAAAAGGTAGGATTATTCAAGGTTTTTAAAAATTCCCAAAAATTTAAAACTAGATGTTTTTCGATAACCTTCGAGTTTCAAAGTCCCAAATAAAAAAGATTTAAAAAAAAAGAAAAATAACGGGAAACGTCAACTGGTTTTACTTTAAAGTATTTATATTATCACCGAAATATGGTGTTGTTGTTGTTGTTTAGCTATTAAATCCTAGTTTAAATAGGAAATCGCACGTCAAAATTGACACAGTGATAAAAAAGGCAAATTTGCGATGTTTTTTTTTATAATGTCATTGTTAAAATGACAGATTTAAATGCAGGGAGTAAGGAGAATACAATTTTCTATCTGGTGACATCGTGACATTATTTTTAAAGTCATACTGCATATTAGGCTTAACTAATTTTAAACTTAAGCCTAAATTAACCTTAACTATTATTGCTAGAATTCAGCGCGTTTAAAGGGCTCATTGTTTTAAAACCTAGCAGCGTACAAAGGATTAACAAATTTAATTAAATAAATAAATAAACCATGCTTCTCACCTTTAAATTTACATGTCGATATAACGATAGGTTTGAGAAAGACGAACTTCAAAGAATTTTTCCCGCACTTCCTGTTTGTTTAGTTTGTTTTTAAAGATGTAATTTAACACGGTGACGGCACGATTAAAAATTAGCGCTTCCTATTCCTTTTAACTTTAGCGCCGCGCGCGCAAAAATTCTCCGACAGTCGCGAACCGAAAGAACTCCGAATGCGAAAAGCTCGAGTGTTACGACGATGTTTTTTGGCGCGGAGAAAGTTAAAAAATATTTCGCCTAGCGAGAAAATAATGACGTAACTAATACCACTTTTATAGTCACGTGACTCAACCTAGAAATAAAAACTGCCAAAACTCCGTACAGGGAACGAGGCTGCCAGACTTGAAAAAAAAAAAATATATAGGAAAGGCGTAGCTTCCTGCCTTTGACTGTATTTGGTTCAATGGGGAGATAATTCCCTAAAATTTCTCATACTCAAATTCTTATTTTCAATTTCTTTCAAGGTCAAATAATTTCATCTCCGCCCTTCTGCTCCAATAAATATTGAATGAATTAAAAATGAAATTACATTCATAAAAGTTTCACAATTGTTTTTTTCCAATTATTTCCGTTTATTTTATAAATTACAAGCGTCAAGGAAAAGGTTATTATACTTTGACAGTATAAACTAAATTACAAACTTAACGGGTTTAAAATTGCATTTTAACTAAGCTTAATCTACATGCCAGTTCAAAATTTCTTAAGTCTATTTTTGGCGCGAAATTTTGACAGCCATTAGAATATAGCTCAATAGCGCCATCTAAGGGTGACAGGCTGACCAGGGATGCCATATTGGGCTGGAAAGCCGCCAATTGGGCTTCTTCTGAAAAATATTGGCTGGAAATAAACGGGTTGGCTGTTGGCTGGAAATTGGGCTGGTCGGGGTTTTTCTTTGGCTTTCTGTACTTAAAATACCGCCAATAGGCGAAGATCATTAAAATGGCCAAAAAACTGACAAATGGTACTGTCAAACCATTGGTGTAGCTTAAAATTCGTCAATTTATGGTAAAATAAAGTGGTTTCATTTTGTTTTGGGCTTTTAAAAATGGTGTCAGTATGTAATATGCATTGAAATTTCTAAATGAAAAACAAATTCCAAATTTTCACGATAAATTTTGGCTTGTTTTTGTGCTGGATTGTAGTCAGTTTTTGGGCTTATTTTCGAAATATAGATTGGCGGTTTTTTGGGCTTGTTTCCAATTTGATTTTGGCGGGTTGAAGGTTTTCAATCTGGCATCCCTGAGGCTGACCTTCAGTAAGTTCAGTTTATAATGGTTCCTATGGATGTTTCACAAACTTATTCAAATGAAATAGCGGCAGATTTTACCGCGGAAAAAGCTAAAGGTTTAAAGTTTTGCCTGATTGCACTTAGTTTTAAACGAATATTAAGCTTACATAGCATATTTACATTAGTAGATTTAAAATTAAAGGTCTTTACGTTAAGCCTTGGTCATAATAAGTTTCAAGCTGGGCCTACATGTCAAATAAAATATCAGCATAGCGCACGCCTTTTATAATTCTCATTCAAATATATCATTGCGTAAATTTGTGAATATTTTTAGCGGCATTACAAGAAATACTATCAGCTTTCACTCTTCCTGACAATGTCACGCGATTAGAAGAAGCTAGAGATAATGCTGGAAATGACATGGTTAAATATATGCAGCTAGTTTTTCCCGTTGCAACTCAGATTGAAATGGAGGTTTTACCAAATTATGGCTTTCAAGCAGACGGAGAAGGTTACCGAAACTTATCCACTAGTTAAATACATCGCTAAAAAATAACATTTTGCAGGAATAATTCAATTTACCCACGCTGTAAGAGCGCTGGAAAGAGACAACCCTGAGATTGCCCATATGAATGCCGAATTACAGTTACTTTTTATACCATCTATGGTCCCTCCATCTTCGCAGGATTCAAATTATGATGGCTAAATGATGTTATTGATTTAAAAAAACATTTTAATAACTAAAAATAGTAAATACTAAACTGGTGCAGCTAACCCAATTGTTTGAAGAAACAAAACAAAACAAAAATACTGAAAATTATTTATTTCAACTTGTGACAATAAAACTCTTTAAATTTAACTCGAAGAATGAATCAGTAAAATATAAAGTATGAAATACAAACATTAAATTGTTTAAGAGCATTTTAGACAAGTGAAGGATGGCAAGAAGATAGTAGTATCAAATTCTTGTATCACTAGTATTTGTACACAAACTTTACGCGCAGGACATATTTCAATTTTATTTGATGAACATTGTAAACAATGTACTCGTTGTAATTTAATGTTGCCATTTTTAACCCGGAATCCACGCTTTTCCCTAAAGGCACTTTGGTTCCATTTGGCCTACAAAAGATAGAAAAACAACCCTTAGGAGTTAGGCCTAAGTTGCTTAATATAGCCACATTGACAAAATTGGAAGACCAAGGCTTATGAGTTAGGCCTTAGTTGCTTAACAGCTAGCCACATTGACAAAGTTTGAAGACTAAGGCTTAGGAGTTAGGCCTAAGCTGCTTAATATAGCCACATTGACAAAATTGGAAGACCAAGGCTTATGAGTTAGGCCTTAGTTGCTTAATATAGCCACATTGACAAAATTGGAAGACCAAGGTTTATGAGTTAGGCCTTAGTTGCTTAATATAGCCACATTGACAAAATTGGAAGACCAAGGCTTATGAGTTAGGCCTTAGTTGCTTAATATAGCCACATTGACAAAATTGGAAGACCAAGGCTTATGAGTTAGGCCTTAGTTGCTTAATATAGCCACATTGACAAAATTGGAAGACCAAGGTTTATGAGTTAGGCCTTAGTTGCTTATAGCCACATTGACAAAATTGGAAGACCAAGGCTTATGAGTTAGGCCTTAGTTGCTTTGCTTAACAGCTAGCCACATTGACGAAGTTTGAAGACCAAGGCTTATGAGTTAGCCTTAGTTGCTTTGCTTAACAGCTAGCCACATTGACGAAGTTTGAAGACCAAGGCTTAGAGTGTCGGAATTTCATGGACTTTAAACCCAAAGAAAAGTTATAAATTCTACCAATTACCTGTTATTCGTTAACCTTATATAAAATGCGCGTAAATTAAACCATAATAGTCAAAAAATAACGCGATTAATTAACTAAACTCATTAAAAAATTATATAAACCCAGCTAAAGCAGGCTGGGAAATAGCACACTTCCTCTGGTCCAAAACCAGTTTATTAATTGCTTGGACTAGTTTTTTAATTCAAGAAGGGGGGGTTACTGGTCCTCGGGACCAGTTTATTAATTGCAAATCTATTGGAGAACAAAGGCTGGGACCAGTCCAGAGACCAGTTAATTATTTCGGGGACTAGGGGGGTCACTGGTCCCAAGGACTAGTTTAAAAAATATCCTTATTTCCCAGCCTGAGCTAAAGTATGTAAAAAGTACCCTCCTAGCGACGTCTATCGGAAACAACTGGAAACTCAAAATGGGGCGCCAAATTTGAATTTACTTACAAAGTTTTGGTCATTTTAGGATCAGGCATAACTCTTCCTTGTCCCATGACGCTATGAAATCCATCTGGCAATTGATTAGCATCATAATTGGCGTTTAGGAGTTTATTAGGGTTACCAATGGCTACCTAAATAAGAAAAAACCCCGAAAATGTAAGAAAAACCGCAAGAAACACCCTTAAAAAGTTAAGACCCTACTTACTTCACACAGATACAAAATGCCTTCATTTTGATTACGAGAAGTGTAGCAATAATTGGCACTTTTGCTTGACATATCAGCAAAATAAACTCCTTTACCAAACATATACCCAGTACTTGGGGCTTCGGGAGGTGCAATACGTAACCCTTGCTTTAAAATACCCGGTGTATTGGTCAAACGAGATCCATGCCATAAAAGCATCCTATTTCCAACATCCTTATAGTTTTTATCCTCATTTTCGCGATCACTCTCAAATAAATCAACTAATTCCAATTTGTAAAGTTGATGAGTAGCCGCGTGAGTATTTTGGAGATATTCATCCACCATCTTGGAAAGAAAAGAAAAGAAATTAAATTAAATTAATTAAAGTTAATTTGTATATATTTTAACTAACAGAGAATTCTGGGGAATCTTTTTTAATTGGTTTAAGTTGGCAATTAAGAGAATTGTAATGAGAATCAATTGGATTGTTTAACTCGTCAACAGTTTCATTAAGGATAGACATGGCAACTTGAATATCACCCAGAGTCTAAATAAATAAATAAATAATTAAAATTAATACTAATATTTAAATTAATTAATTAAATTAATAAAGAATAAAATTAATACTAATATTTAAATTAATTAATTAAATTAATAAAGAATAAAATTAATACTAATATTTAAATTAATTAATTAAATTAATAAAGAATAAAATTAATACTAATATTTAAATTAATTAATTAATAAAGAATAAAATTAATACTAATATTTAAATTAATTAATTAATAAAGAATAAAATTAATACTAATATTTAAATTAATTAATTAATAAAGAGTAAAATTAATACTAATATTTAAATTAATTAATTAATAAAGAGTAAAATTAATACTAATATTTAAATTAATTAATTAATAAAGAATAAAATTAATACTAATATTTAAATTAATTAATTAATAAAGAATAAAATTAATACTAATATTTAAATTAATTAATTAATAAAGAATAAAATTAATACTAATATTTAAATTAATTAATTAATAAAGAATAAAATTAATACTAATATTTAAATTAATTAATTAATAAAGAATAAAATAAATTTGGTTATAAATTAAAGGTTTTTATTTTTAACCTTCAAAAGCTCAATTTTCGCTTTCAATTGATCCGTGTTTTCAATTAAAGGTGGTCTTTTCATCCTGTTTCAAAATTAATTTATTAATTTATAAAATTAATTTCTTTTGTAATTAATTTTAAAAAGATAAATTAAATTAAATTAAATTAAATTACCCAAAATCATGAGGAATTTTTGTGTAAAACGAATTACAGGCCTCGGTAAGTTCTGACCCAGTAAGATTGTTTTTAAGGCAATACTCTATTTCTTTTAGAGCGGCGTAACCAGCAGTGACTTGTTCCAAGGTTAATTTACCCAAAGGAGCTTTTTTCGCGTTATATTTCATCTCCAAGACGGTCGCTTCCATACCTTTGATGCTGAAGATTAATTCTATGAATGACTAAGAAAAAATAAAAAAAATAAACGCAATTAGTTGAAACTAAGTAATTACAATTAAACTAATTCATCTGCTAACAAACAAACAAACAAACAAACAAACAAACAAAACCTGTAGTCTGGAATCTAATTTGCTCTTTGGCAATTCTTTAACAGGCTTTTCAGTTTTTTTTTCTTTTTTAACTGCAGGTTCCTATATAATTAATTTAAATTATTTTAATTATAATAATTAAAATTAAATATTATATAACCCTACATCACTAGCATTAAAATCCATGGCTAAAAGTTCATATTTTCCGGGAAACTTTTGAAAAAACTCCTTTTCAGACCAAAAGTTTTTAGTTTTTTCGTGAAATCTAAATTAATCAGCATTAATTAATTAATTTAAATTAAAGTAAGTCGTTATATTGTTTCCGTAAACAAAAAACAACTAACTTCTTTTCAAATATTTCCTTAGCTTCCTCTAAATTAGCTCCACAATTATGCAACTTAGTTTGACCTCTGAGTCCAACTCTCCCCCAACGAAACCAAACAAAATAATTAGTTTTATTATTGTCTTTCAAGAGTTCCATCAAATAAAACTTATTGTTGTTATTCTTGACGTCAGTTTGATTCAACATTGCGTAATAAATGATGTTATCTTCATAAAAAACGTGGCAAGAAGCGATTAAGTCCTTGCATTCTTCATCAACAGGAGCCTTTCCTTTCCAACTAATCGTTTTGATTTTCTCCTCTTCTTTGATTTGTGGGACATCAGCTGCTGCATTTGATTTTGCTCCTTTCTTTTTGGCAGCTTGTGGTTTCTTTGAGGTTTTATCATCATCGATTTCAGCATTATCATCAGAGGAGATAGGAACTTTTTGATCAACTACGGTAGCCTTCTTTGATGCCGCCTTTCTGCCACCTTTTTTTTGAGCAGTAACTTTAGGTTCCTTCTCCTCATCACTTTCAATATCTTCGTCTGAAGTCTTCTGAAGCTTTGCATTAGCTGCTGCTGTCTTACCACGAACACGTTTAGGAACCACTTCTCGATCAGCAGCTTTTTTTGGGTTAGTTTGCTTGTCTAAGTTGTCTTTTTTAGGGGCAGCGCGTTTCTTGGCTTTGGCAGCAACCAGGGGTTTATCTTCTTGACTATCTGAGTCACTGGCATCATTCACTGCAGCAGCTGCAGCGGCTTTCTTTGGTTTAGTTTGGTTGTCTAAATTGTCTTTTTTAGTGGCAGCACGTCTCTTGGGTTTGGGAGCAACCAGGGGTTGATCTTCTTGACTATCTGAGTCACTGGCAACCATCATGGCATCAACTGCAGCTTTCTTTGGTTTAGAGGCAACACGTCTCTTGGCCTTGGGAGCAACCAGGGGTTGATCTTCTAGACTATCTGAGTCACTGGCAACCATCATGTCATCAACTGCAGCTTTCTTTGGTTTAGAGGCAGCACGTCTCTTGGGTTTGGGAGCAACCAGAGGTTGTTCATCTTGACTTCCTGAGTCATTAGCATCATTCACTGCAGCAGTTGCAGCTGCAGCAGCTTTCTTTGGTTTAGTTTGGTTGTCTAAACCGTCTTTCTTGGCAGCAGCAAGTTTCTTGTGTTTAGAAGCAGCTGAAGTTGGTTTTTCATCATCTCCAGACTCTTTGGCATCAGCCACTGCCAATGAAGCCACTGCAGCTTTGGCATCTTTGGCAGCTCTTAAAAATGAAATGTAAAATATCATGCATGACAACACAACAATTAAGATATTAAGGGTCAGGGTTTTTACCTCCTAGCTTTTCGAGAGGCTACCACAGGTTCCGCAGATTCTTTTTCGCCAGCGTCATCAAGTTTCTTTAATGCCAACTTGGGTATTAAGTTACTATTTTTGGCTGCTCCACCCTTTTTAAGCGTTGTAGTGACAATCGGTAGATCCTCATCACTTTCAGGTATTTTGGCATCACCTACAGCTTTTGAAGTAGCTCTAGTACTGTAATTAAAAGACGTAATTAAATGGTTTCACACGTGGGTCTGGTTAGGGTTAAAATATGAAAGACCAAGGCTTAACCTCCTAGTTGGTCGGGTTGGCTTTTGTTTATCCATTTTCGACTGTTTAGGGTATAAGGCAACCTTTATGAATATACTAATAACCTTAGAAATTATTCGGATTATATACTATTAGTCTGATCTAACAAGTATTTAATAACTAACTCTCTTTACAGCACGCAACAGACAAAGAAACGTCGAACAAAGGAAACACTGCCGATTCTGAAAGTTATTTTCCCGCCGTTATCGACCATTCAGCGCATCATGCGCATGTCTATTAGCGTTTTCCTTTGGGTCCTCGCGGAGCGCTCCCATGGAGGAATAAAACTAGGAGATTCTATTCTTCAAAAACAGTCTTTAACGAAGCTGGAAACTACTACTACCATTTTTATTGCTCCTTGGGAGCGCTCCGCGAGGACCCAAAGGAAAACGCTATCAAAGAGAATATAGGAGAGGAGTGGAAAGAGGGGAAAATCTTATTTACTTATTTATTTATTTGAATGATTCCCCACAAAGTCAACAAAGTGACGTGTAAATGGGCATCGTACGTGGTTACAAAATGTCAAGAGAAAGAAAAATAAGTGTAATTACAAAATAAGAAAACATTAACACGCAAGTAGTCGGAGCAAATAGTACAATAGCATTGTTGCTCTTTTCTACCGCGCATCTTCAATGCGCAGTACCGAGGCATTTCCGTTTGAGACATTTAAGGTGGCGCGACTGAGCCGGAAACTCCCTCGTACCACTAGTATAATTTAGGGGCAACAATGTAATTTAGCCTTGTGGAGCGGGGGAGCTTCATCTCCTCCCCTATATTCTCTTTGATGCCATATGACTCAGCGTCAAGTTGGGAAAGACCGATAAAATAGACCAATCGGAGGATATAAACAAAAAATAGTATAAGCAGACGATTAATGCGTCTCGGCCTATTTTTAGTGTTTTTTCCTCCTGAATGTTAAATTTTTTTAATATATATTTCCTTAAAGAGTGATTATAGTAATTAAAAAATGCAAGAAACAACTGAAGAAAATAGTTGTAGCTCAATTTCCCTCTGCCAAATGCAATCAAGTATAAAAGAAGCTGTGGTGAGCTTAGCAAAGAGACCATCCATCCATTTGTTTGGTAAAGAACTATTTCACGGGTTTGTTCTTTTCTTGGACAGAAAAACAAACTAGGAATGATGTCCTCAACCTCATTCTCGGACGCTGTCCTATCCCTATCAGCTTTTTTAGCTATAAAACGAATCCACGATGCATCTAGCAACTGGCATAATCACCTTTTAGTTGGTACTGTCAAAATTGAAGAGACACCATTGGCTGCTATAATTGGCTTCTTCTCAATTATGTTTGCAGCTATGTTGGGGGTATTCAGATTTGGTAAAAACTAAGAAAAGGAGACACGTTAAATAATAATAATAATGGAATTGTTGCCATTATTAAATTACAGGATTAAAGAAACCTCCGAACATCCTTTTAAAATGTCATAAACAAGCATCTTGGTTCGCTGGTTTTGTCGGGATGTCACTTTTATCTATAAACTTTACATTCATTTATCAAAAATCCACAGCAGGGTGGCTACATTTTTTAGACGTAATAGTGGTATTATTAGCCAATAAAATCTTACCTGATCATTTGAGCGTAACTTTAGAGAAACTTCAACAAGCTGCGGTTGTGATATCTATAATTGTCGTTAGTTTTCTTCATCAAAATTGGGATGGTGTCTTAGGGGCTCAATTAATCGCTTTAGCCGGTTTGACAATTGGCACTGAAGGAACCATTTTTGGAATGCCAGCTGTTGATGCCTTTCATTACACTCTCGCTTGCGCCCTATTCTTATTATCCCGAGGTTTAGCCTCAGTTTTTTAAAGAAAAAAAACCCTTAAATTAAATTAAATCCTTATAAATTAATTAACATATTCATTACCATATCCCAATTAATATTAATATATAAAAGGGGCCAAAGTTAAGTTACTTTTTGGCCTATAGATATACTAAATAGTTTCTTTTAGTCAACTTATTGAAACATAAACAAAAACACGTCAAAAAGTTTTATAATTAATTAATTAATTAATTTAAAATGATAGCTAATTAAATTAATTAATCTACAACATTTTTAACAACTTGCTTATATTTTTTTAAGCTTATATATAATGATGTAATGGATTGTTTGTTTTACGCAACATTAAAGATTCTTTTGAATGTTAAACACTGTGTTGGTTGTTAATTTGTTGTTTCATTTTATTTTTAATATAATAAGCAAATTTTTATTTATTTATTTATTTTTTTTAGGATTATGTACAATAAGTCAATAATTAATTAATATTATAGAATTGACAAATAATTTAATTATAAAGCTGATTATTTGGTTAATATATATATTTTAATTTTTTTGGCCTACTTCTAAGGTTTTCTTAAACTTATTTATTTACAAGAGAATATAAGGCAAACTTAATTAAAATATAATCTTATAATTAATTTAATAAAAAGGGTTTAAATTGATCACGCGATGAAATTAAAATGGAAGAAAAAAGTTTAATTTAAAGTGCAGGTAACATTACATTATCCCTTAAAAGAATGACCCTTTTTCTAAATATAAAAGGAATTAAATAATTATTAAAATAAATAAATAAATGATATCTTATTACAATATGATAATTAGCAAAAACGGATTTATGGGATAAGAACGTCGGATCGTAGCTTTAGCCTCTAGTACCATCCTCGCATACTTTATTGAGAAACGTCGTCTGCTTATATTTTGACTCCACCCACAAATTCGATCTCTAGAAGTAGCTATATACAGAATTTGTGGGTGGAGTCAAAATATAAGCAGACGAAGTTTCTCAATAAAGAAGTATGCGAGGATGGGGACGTTCTTATCCCATAAATCCGTTTTTGTAATTAGTACATTTAATTAGTCTTAAAAATAACCAAGGACTACTGCAGTATCCGCCAATCGCCATTAATTTAGTGGCGTCTGCTAGCTACCCAGAACCTATCTCAGCCTGTGAGAATTCAACCAATCCTGTAGAAGTAGTAAGAGATTCTGGATAGCTGAGATTTCAACCAATCCCTTTAGGGGTGGCTATCAGACGTCACTAAAGCAATGGCGGCGCGGTAGTCCTTGATTATTTTTAAGAATAATTAAATGTACTAATTATCATATTGTAATAAGATTGTCATTTATTTATTATTTTAATATTTAATTCCTTTTATATTTAGGAAAAGCAGCCGTTTTTTAAAGTATAATGTTATGTTATGTTACATAACATTTTCTTTATACCTCATTAAAAATTTGAGCAGGATTGTCTAAATCTGATATTGTTATTTAGTTCTTGTTTCATTTACAAAGAAAAGAATAAATAAACAATCCTAAAAAACATTTATAATATAAACTTTTAAAAGAATATATAGTTATAAGGACACGGGAAAACTAAATGAACGAATGACAGGAACATCTAAAAAATAAATGAATGGATAGAATGGTCCCTAAAAACAAACCTTATCACGAAAGAAAAACAGTGAAATTCATGAAAATGGGCTAAAACAGTACTTCAATGTAGGGGGGGGGGAGACTTAATTGATTTACATTTTTTTCTTTGTATGAATCTTATATATTAAATAATTACTTGCTAACTTGAAACATTATCAAACGAAAATTAATGGCCTTAGCAGCTAACAGCTTGTTACATTCGTTAGAACTGGGGAGAGCCAATGGTCGATAAATGCTTTCACTTGCTCCGTCACTAAATTCGTGATGATGCAAACGTGGGTGAATTTTAGTATCACCAAAAGGTCCTTTCAAAACCAGATAATGAATTCCGAGAGGGCTATAGTTTCATTACAAATTAATTAAGATACTACTTCGTTAAAGGGAGGGTGAAGTGGAAAATCAAGTGATTTTTTATCGATTCTTCTTCTAATTATAAGACCACCCTGCATAGTGACACATTCAGGAAATACCAACTCCGAATGATTTTAAAATTCAAATTAGGTTCAGATTTTAAGGGTAATTTAAACAAGGACTGCCGACCAATCGCGTAACGCCCTGCCTTTTTGTTAACAAAATTCTTGTGGCACGTTCCGCGTTGAATGAAATTTATCACGAGATTTGATAAAATTAGGCGCGCGACGTGACAATCATGGCGCCTGACACGGAGTCTGCGTGCCACGAGAATTTTGTTAATAAAAAGGCAGGGCGTTACGCGATTGGTCGGAAGTCCTTGTTTAAAATTATCCATAAACTATGAACCTAATTTGAAATAATTTTAAAATCATTCGGAAGTGCATATTTCCTGAATGTTTCACTATGCAGACTGGTCTTGTAATTAGTAGAAGAATCGATAAAAAATCACTTGATTTTCTACTTCACCCTCCCTTTAATGGACCCCTAAAAACAGTCATTAAAACTCTTATGTATACCTGGTGATTTTACTCTTCAAAACCAATTGGTATGAAAGAGTTCTGTCACAAGATTGAGTCGGATCACGTTGATTATCATTAACCATGGCTTTCACGACAAAACTGTTGTTGAAAGCGGTAAAACGTGACGTTTCATAGTAAAGCTTATGAATAAATTCGTCAGTTCTGTATGGTTTGAATTGCAAATCTGTTAATGAACCCAAAAAACAAGTGTTCATTTGAAGTTATGGAAGGGGTACAGTTTTTATTAAGAAAATGTACCATTAAAGGTAATCTTCTCAAAACTTAAAAGCTCAAATATGCGAATGTAAAGTTGTTGTTCCTCTAAAAATTTCCGGTCAATTTCTTCCAAGGCTTCCATAACCTCTAATCCACTTTTTTTAGTGTGAGCGCATGATTCTTCATGAGCGCTCATTTCGTGAAATGGTCCTAAAATATGTCTAAGTTAATTAAAAATCGGGTTTAAAATATTTTAAAAGATTTAAGAACCTCTCCAATGACAACCAATTCTGCTATAGCGGCAAGAAGTAATTCTGAAATAATACGTTAAAGCTATAAAATGACAACAACAACAAAAAAAACCTCCCTTAAAGGGAGGGTGAAGTAGAAAATCAAGTGATTTTTTATCGATTCTTCTACTAATTATAAGACCAGTCTGCATAGTGAAACATTCAGGAAATACCAGCTCCGAATGATTTTAAAATTATTTCAAATTAGGTTCAGATTTTAAGGATAATTTTAAACAAGGTCCTCCGACCAATCGCGTAACGTCCTGCCTTTTTGTTAACAAAATTCTCGTGGCACGTTCCATGTCTCGCGCCACGATTGTCACGTCGCGCGCGAATTTTATCAAATCTCGTGATAAATTTCATTCAACACGGAACGTGCCACGAGAATTTTGTTAATAAAAAGGCAGGGCGTTACGCGATTGGTCGGCATGCAGTCCTTGTTTAAAATTATCCTTAAAATCTGAACCTAATTTGAAATAATTTTAAAATCATTCGGAGTTGGTATTTCCTGAATGTTTCACTATGCAGACTGGTCTTATAATTAGTAGAAGAATCGATAAAAAATCACTTGATTTTATACTTCACCCTCCCTTTAAAAGTTACCTCTCTTCGCAGAGCTCATTTTGATGATGTTCAATCTGAGAACGCGGTAGTTCTTTGTTGCAAAATTGGCACTCTGCCGGTAATTCACAGACAGCTTTCTCCACAGCTAAATTACGCGAGCACAAGTCTTTACTGATTACCATACGACAATTGGGGCAAGTTGCAGTTTCATCCCGAAGTCTAGCATCAGCCAAGAGATGAGTAAAGCAACCGGCACACATCAGATGACCATTACTGCACTATAGTTTTCAGAGTAACGAAAAGAGAAAATTTTTAAGAAAATTAATTTGTTCCTGTAAACAAACGAAAAAATAAAAACTAAGCTAAAAATTGATGAAAAATTCCTGGAATTGAAACAAAAATATTTTTTTTTACAATTAATTAATACAATTTTCACCACAATTAATTTGGCTTACCTGCCTAACAAACAAACAAACCTACGTATTAAATACAAATTTTAAATTAACAACACTTATTCTTTTTTTTTTACCAAACAATAATTTCTACTGGGTCTAATTATAACTACAAAATATGAATAGGATTTTTAAATTAAATGTAGGGCATTTTAAAGGATTGGTTTATGGTTTATGCAACTTCCAATAGGTTTGAACCATCCAATACCGACTGGAGATTGACATCTTCAATCTGTAAGGGAAGAAAATTACTATAAAGTAAACGTCTGATGTTGGGACTGCTCTGGATTCATGATTTTGAGAAGATTCTCAAAGCTCTAATTCCTCTTCTCGCTCTCAGATAATGAACACGGAAACTTGAGAGAAAAAGACGTAAAAACACTTTCCCACAGTTAATATTTCAACCCCATACCCCCTCTTTTATCAATTTTTTACTTTAAAGTAATCTATTTTTATTTTAGTTACAACGCTTATCAAACAGGGTTCATACAACTTTTGGAAAACAAATTTCCCTGAGATTTCCAGGTTTTTCCCCATATACTTCCCTGAATTTCCCAGGTTTTTCCCCATATACTTCCCTGAATTTCCCAGGTTTTTCCCCATATACTTCCCTGAATTTCCCAGGTTTTTCCCCATATACTTCCCTGAATTTTCCAGGTTTTTCCCCATATACTTCCCTGAATTCCCAGGTTTTTCCCCATATACTTCCCTGAATTTCCCAGGTTTTACCTATATACTTCCCTGAATTTCCCTGGTTTTTCCCCATATACTTCCCTGAATTTCCCAGGTTTTACCCTATATGGAGTATCCTATGGAGCAAATGTTAATGAAGGAGGAGGGGTAAATAGGACTATTACATAATCAAAGGGCATCCCCGTATCTCTAATATAACCAGTTTTATGAGCCTCCAAAGTATGGTGTAATGTTAATCCTATGGAGGGTATGTTTATGTACATTTTGCTTAATTACTCGGCCCCTGTTTGACGCAAATTTCCCTGAATTTTACTAAAAATTCTAAATTTCCCTGAATTTTACTAAAAATTCTAAATTTCCCTAAATTTTACTAAAAATTCTAAATTTCCCTGAATTTTACTAAAAATTCTAAACTTCCCCTTAATTTTACTAAAAATTCTAAATTTCCCTGAATTTTACTAAAAATTCTAAATTTCCCTGAGGTTTTTATCAATTATTTATTTCCTTGATTTTTCCAGGTTTGTATGAACCCTGTCAAATGAGTTATGGTAAAACTATCAAGTAAGATTTGAATTATCTAAAACTGCATGAACTATTTTTATATAAAATATTAATAACAACGTTTGTGTGTGTCTTGGGTTTAAAAATAAATGGGTTATCTAATCTAAAGAGGATGATAAAAAATAAAACCAGATAGCGCTTAATGTTGATATTAAAATAAAAAAAGACCAGTTTAGAATCATCGGAATAAAATGGCATTGTAAAAAAATCTTTATTGATAACTAGATTTTTTTTAAATATATACATCTTTGTTTTTGTTGTTTGTTGTTTATTTTTATCTCAGTTATTTTTGAGCTTTATTTTAGAGTCTTTTAAAATTTTCCCTGTAGTTATTTTAATAAAAGTCCTTTTAATCAGGATAAAAAAATTAGTAATAGGTACAATGATGTGTTCACCATTTTTTTATTATGTAAAAACAAAGGCTCGTTTTAGTAGTAGTAGTTTTATATTTTATCTATGTTTTTGTCAAACCCCTTTGGGTAAATATGTCATTGAAAACATTTTTTTCCCAGGAAAAACTCCCTCCCCCATCATTTGCAGCCCCCTTACCCACATTCCTACTTTACTAACATTAGTAATTTGACTTTTATAACACCCCGAGGCATAATCTAAATTTTTAAATTGCGAAACAAACAGGTTCCTAACCATTATATAACCCATTTGAAAGCATTTTAACATCGCGGTTAGGTTGTAAAAACGAAAATGAAACGTCTAAAAGGAAGTTTTGACATTTTACGCGTCTAATTATGTAATAAAATTATTATCTGACAGCTTACAGATTAATCCATAATTGTAAATTATGCCAAATCGTAATAATAATAATAATTAATCTTACACATGCAAAATAGCCTAGAATTGTGTGCTGATATTTTATTAGGGAATTTAAAATATTTAAGCCTAATTTGGTTTACCGAAACCCGTCCCATATTTATTCGCATGCCATTTATTATAAGAAAAAAAGATAATTCGAAAGTAAAAGTGGAGATAGATATAAGAGGCAGGGGTGGGGTAGAAAAACGGGCGGAGCGGATAACAAAGAGAAAACAGCTGATGTATCAAACCTGGAAAATTGAAGTCCTCGGTAGATCTAAACAAACGGCGCAGCAAAGAATTCCACCGAGCCTGTGTTCCAATTTTTCACCTTTCGAATCGGGCTTGCCCTCGGTTTTCAATTTTTTCTTCAAAGGTTCGACAATTTCATCGTTATTAAGGGTAAAAGGGGCCGTATTCGCGATAACTTCGCTACTTCCAGCCACGGACAGAGCTTCCATAACATCCGCCATCTTTAAAATCCAAATTATTTTAACGACGCAATCAGCTGCTCCTCCGTTTTGCAATAGAAGTTCGTTTCACACTCATTTTCAACTCCTCCTATGGCTTTAACACATCTAGACTAAACTTGAACACGCTGAAAACTAATGGTGAGACGAACTAGAGATTAGCTTCCCCGACGAGAAGAAGGGGAAAAGCAGAATAGTCACGTGCTCATTTTTAACCAATCAAAAGGACACCAGCTGTAATATGGGTTAAATGACGCAATGTTTTGATTTCGCACTAGGCGGCAGGCGTTCAGTACTACTGACCGGTGTACCCGTTTTCTCACATATTATAAGGCAATAGGTTTCCCGTTTAGTGACCCGAACTTACCGAAGTGAGAATTTTTTATCTCCATCTCATGATGATGTTGCTGAAACTACTTCGTTGGTGAACCAACACAGCTGTTAGTAGCGTTAATTTGCATAAAAACAAGCTGGTAAAATGATATATAAACAAGTTTTACATTTTGAAAAGAACTTTATTGACAAAAACTCTGCTTGTTTTTTTTTTTAACTTCTAAATAAACCAAAACAAAATCCATGAAATAAAACAAAAAGAGAAATATAATACCATTTACATTGCAATTTTTTATATTTACATAATTTTACAGAATTGTTTCCTTAGGCTAGCGTAAAGCTTTTTTTTAGGTTTAGAGTCCAAATTTGTTTGGTTTTTTTGCATATTTTTAATATACTTGATAGTGCCTTAAAAATTCTTTGAGCTGAGTAGGAAGGGGGAGATTACCAAAACTATGTGAAGGAACACAGCGTCTGATTGCATCTCTACAAGCACATTGAAGAGATGTGACTGATTTTTAAGACAAAGTTAATTAATAATTAATTAAGGGAATTTAAAAGGTTGTTTGAGAGAATAAATACTTACCTCCGGGTAGTTGTACAATTCTCACTCTTTTAGTTGTGCCATAAACATCAACAACAGCGTAAAGAGGTCCATCACGATAAGGTATATAAGTTGCATATGCTCCCTGGTCCTCTCCATTAACAATAAAGTGCATTTCCGCACAGTCACCCTTTAGAACATACATGACACCTATTCTGCTTCTAACATCAGTGGCTAAAATCTTTCCTTTAGTGCGATTTCTACGAGATTCAGACATTGGGCTTGAATCATGTGCTGGGAAGATGATCCGGTTGATTCTTCCCCATCAGACCCTTTAGAATTTTCTTTGCCCGAGTTATTTCTACCACAAGGAATGGTTGTAACATACTTCGAGATATAACACCACTGTTAGGGTGGACTTGGTCCAGGGAACCTAAACAAACTGTCACTGGTAAATAGAAGTAATGTCTCAAAGACTTAGGTCAGGGTTCATACAACTTTTGGAAAACCAATTTCCCTGAGATTTCCCCATATACATCCTTAATTTTCCAGGTTTTCCCCCCATATACTTCCCTTAATTTTCCAGGTTTCCCCCATATACTCCCTTAATTTTCCAGGTTTTCCCCCCATATACTTCCCTTAATTTTCCAGGTTTCCCCATATACTTCCCTTAATTTTCCAGGTTTTTCCCCCATATACTTCCCTTAATTTTCCAGGTTTTCCCCCCAATATACTTCCCTTAATTTTCCGGGGTTTTTCCCATATACTTCCCTGATTTTTCCAGGTTTTTCCCCATATACTTCCCTGATTTTTCCAGGTTTTCCCCCATATACTTCCCTGATTTTTCCTGTATATGGAGTATCCTATGGAGAAAATGTTAACGAAGGAGGGGGGGGGGCAAATAGGACTACAACATACTCAAAGGACATCCCGTATGTCTAATATAACCAGAGTTATGAGCCTCCAAAATATAGTGTAATGTTAATCCTATGGAGGGGGGGGGGGGGGGTATGTTTATGACATTTTGCTTAATTACTCGGCCCCGGTTTGACGCAAATTTCCCTGATTTCCCTGAATTTCACTAAAAGTTATAAATTTCCCTGAATTTTCCCTGAGGTTTTTGACAACTATTTATTTCCCTGATTTTTCCAGGTTTTCCCTGTTTTCCAGGTTTGTATGAACCTGTAGGTCTACTTTGAAAATAAGGAATGATTTTTGGTACATGGGATTTTAAATATTAAAATAATGGTAACTGGGGTGGAATTATATTCAATATCTTACCTTCACCAAACAGAGAAACATTTAAATTAGGTTCAGCTAACTCCACTTCAGCATTGTTAATAGAAAATATCCAAGATCTGCCGGAGTTTGCCAAATCAGGCAGGCATACTGAGGGAGCGGAAACTGAGAAGATGGATCATGTTGTGTTAACCCTAATCTCATGTGTCCAGTCCATCCTCTTTCGTTCTTTTCAATCTCCAATAGAACAATTCTCAGGAAGTAAAGGTTTTTCCGAGAAAGTAATGGCATGAGCAAAGCTAGCTGTTGCGGTAGGCGACTAAATTGTTGTCATATAATATTATGTTTTTCCCGTGATATTCGTGAAATCTATTAGACATCATGTTTTAAGCACTCGAGAGTCCTACAACACCATAATTAAAATCTGCCACTGTCACGCGTCAAAATATTACACAACTAAAACTTAACAACGGTTACATCATGATTCATGTAAATTCTTGACCAAGGCTTAACTAAGTTTACTTTTTCTAATCTGATATATATTGTATTTAAATAAATGTGGAAGGCTTTTGAACTCGAAAAACAAAGTTTTGCCACTCTTTAATGAACTTTTACTTCTAATTAAGTTTAAACTCCTCTAAAATTACTTTATAAAACGCAAAATGTCAATGTTGTCATTGACACAAGTCAACAACGTCCACGCAATAATGGCCGCCGAATTTAAAGTCAAAAGTGACAAAATTATGTTCCGGATGTTCCGACAGTTCATAAGATATTCCATGGAGTAGTTTTATTGGAGTAGAAAGTAAGTTTCTTAAAAGTGCCTTAAACTATCACTAGACTTCCAATATTAATGCTCCATGGTAGGCTTAAAATCCGTTATAGGGTTGCAAAGTTATCCCGAATCCGATCATTATAAGCATTCTCGGCGTTGGTCGCTGAATCGTTTAAATCTCATAAGATAAATTAATTTTATACATAATTAACATTAAAATGTACGAACTTAAACGTAAATTAACGCGGATCACAAGGATATAATACATGATGTAGCTATGATTTTTATGGAAAAGATTAGCAACTTGTTCCAGTGACCAAAGTGTCAAAGTAATGTTTAAAAGTCCATAATATAAGTAAGGTATCTTTTTTTATTTAAAATTGGTCCAATTTTTAACGTAGGTATGGGACCTTGGGGAAGACGGTGAATGGATTGTACCGCCAATGGAAGGTTCATACACATTTTATTAAATAATAACATGAATCTTTATAGCTATAGTTATAAAGATTCATGGTAATAAGCACTATTTTTGGTGATAAGAAAATTGTTGACATTTTAGACCCATAGTGGTTCGGTTTGGAAAGTTACTTGGGCTCACCCTGAATTTGGCAAGTATTGGCAACGTGTTCTTTTGATAGACGCCTCAGCCTCAGTTGGGAAGAATTAGGTTGCCTTTTATAAAAATCTTGAACAATAGGGAGCTAACAGTTCTTTCCCCCTAAACGTCACACCCTACTATCTCTTACTGGAGTTACATCCCCCCTAACGGTTGGAAACAGTATAGAGTGCTGTCAGAAGCGCCGGTGTGT
>JAEQBA010004567.1:0-17061 GCA_019434445.1 Phalangium opilio | reverse complement strand
AGAAAATAAAATAACTTTTTTACTTTATATTATGGTCTTTATTCCTACAAAACCATCTTTTGTTATAAGCTTACTCATACAGATAACTTATTTTATGTTACGGTCTTTATAATTTATTCCTACAAAGCCATCCTTTGTTATAAGCCTATACAATCATCAAATGTTGACAGGTAAAGAGAGGAGATCGAAAAACACCGACTCCTCCCCCTTGAGTGGCCGCCATCTTGTACGGTATAATGGCTGCGTATTCTCTGCTGTCACAGTAATTTTTATTATATTACTGCAATGGGTCTTGAAAATGTTTTACACACAGCAGTTCACGTAAACTTATTAAGAACATTTGAATTGGCAAAGGGACACACAGAACCCTATAAATTAGCAAAGGTACACAAAGAAACCCTTGATTTGCAAAGGTACACAAGAACCCTTTGCAAAACACTCAGATTTCAATGAAGTAAGTAAAAATAAAATGTGGGTAGTAAAAAAAGGCTTCTCATTAACTTGAACAAAAAAAACTGGAAAGAAATAAAATAAGTACAAACTTTGTATGAAGTTGGTTTAAATAAAACCAACTTTATTTTACAATACTTCTCAATATAATTTGAAGCAATAGAAATAATTATTTACCGGTTTTTATAGGAGAATACGAACCCTTAAAGCCTGGCATCGGAAATTGCCTAAAAGTGAACTTTAAAGAGGCAAAGAGCTAAAAATCATGATGGCGACTTGTGTTGACACTGGTGTAGAGTAGTTTTACTTGTTAAAGCTGTCACATAAGGGTGTTTTATCATTTTTAAAACCTGCAAATTGTAATTATAATTAAATCATAGATTGAACGTTAGGAAAAAAGTTTATTCTACCTTTGGAGAAAAAATTAGAGTTTTGTAGAGTTAGTAGAAGGTGACAGAAAGAGATGTTCTGTGGTAAGAGACCAAGTCTTAAAGTGTAAGTAGATTCACTTAGTATTGTTAAAGGGAAGAAAACTATTTGAAATTTAAAGCATTGTTCTTGAAAACAAGTGAACTAAACTGAGATCCTCGAAACTAACGGTTTTGTGAAAGTTTCTGGAAATTTCAAAACATGCTCCTGCGAATCTGCGCTTTCAAAAAATTTAAACACTGTATTGGACTGCTTGTTCGAATGTTTTTTTTGCTCTGTTTATTGTCGAGCTAGGGCTGGGGACAACCATACAGCTCCAAATGGGAAGGAACAGAAATAGTGGTTGTGTAACAAAATACAAAAATTCTTTTTTTTTAAATAGGAAACTTTAGCACTGGATTAATATTGTCACGGGAGGTATCACATTGTTACATGTTTAACATTTTAGCAAAATCATAAGGGTTTTAACTGAATTAAATGTTTAGGTGGGCTCGAAGTTTCTTCTTAAAATTATTTATCGAGCGAGTTGAGTCCTTAGGAAGGGCATTCCAGCGCGGAACCGTTCGACGGAAGGAGTCTTGCAGGAGACTTGTACGCGAATGTTAATAATAACCTGCGACCATGTCCCCGGGTACCTATTGTGTTGGCATGGACGGTAAAGAATGTCTGGGAAGGTTGACAGAGAAGCTTGAAAAGGCTAAGAATGTCAAGGTATTTGCGGCGAGTTGCAACGAGGGGGTTGATACTTTGGATCTCTGTGTACACCTGAGTTCAAAAGAGTTCAGCTTTGACAGTGCATTGAGTTCACAGCCTTCGGAACTCAGAGTTCAGCTTTGGACTGTACATTGAGTTCAAGACATATGTACACCTGAGTTCTCAAGTGTCTACCCCCTCGAGTTGCAAGGGGTTTCAACCCAAGGGCATTCAAACGGGTAGGACGAGGTTTAACTCGCCGTGAGAGCGGAATACGGCTATCCCTTCCAAGCACGTCCTCAAGTAAGTTAATGTCCCGATTAGAGCTAGGGTTCCGGACTTGACTGCTGAAGTCAAGAACTGAACGTACGTAACACTGGAACAACCAGGTTAAGAGAGGCTCGTAACTGGAAGGAAATTACTCAAGGAGCTACCCACCAGCACCGCCTGAGAGCGCCCTGTCAAATAACTAGCCAACCAATTAAGTAAGGGGAGAGCCCTAGGCTGTAAGCTTAGAAAGGAAACGGGCATGAGGAACCGTATCCAAAGTTTGGCAATGTCTAGGTAAATGGCATCGACCCTTTTTCCAGATTCAAGGGCGGTAGACCACTCACGGAATGCCGACAAGAGGTTGGTTTCAACTGACCGATTGTGGAGAATCCGTGCTGGTGGGAGATAGATAAGGGGTGACATTTTATAACACAGCCCAACGAATACATTTTTCAAATACTTTGCAGACCGATGAGGTAAGCGATTGGTCTATAATTTTCAGGTGCTCATTTGGCACCTTTGCCCTTACAAATTGGAAACAATTGCAGTTCGCCACTTTTCGGGCACAGATTTCACCATTAGAGAGGTGGTCAACAGCTTAAGTAGGGTGAGGGCTAAAGAGTGACAGCAGTTTTTTAAAACCGGTTAGTAAGGCCACCAGGGCTAGAGACACTTTTGAGCTCTCGCAATTGGAGAGTTTTCTTAACTTCAAAAAGGTGGGCAAGTATTCATCATTATAGGAAATTGAGAAAAGTTCGAATTATCTGGTGAGTGACAAAAGTTTGCATTAAAGTTTTTGACTAAGGAGTGGTTTAAACATTCGGCCCATCAAAGTCAAATCATATTTATTGCCATTTGGGAGACGGATTCCCAGTCGACTTGGCAAGGACGTATTCGCGAACGAACAAAGCGGTAAAAGGCTCAAGGATTATGTTTTATATTTGACGTTGACGCCATTGCATCCGCGCACGACACTGGGAAAAATGTGACCGAACAAGCAAGAGTTGAGCCTTATATTGGTTAAGAGCTCATTGTAGTGGGAGATATCACCCGTAGTAGAGGCAGACCGAAGCTTTTTCCAGAGGCGTTCTTTTTTCCATAAGGAGCGTTTGGCCAAGCGCGAGACCCAAGGGCGAGTAGTGTGTGCCGAGGGGAAAAACAATGGACAGTGAGAGTAATGCACTTGAATAACTGCTCTTTGAAGTATGCCAGGTTTTTTCAATTGGTAAATGATCGAGGGTGGACCACTTAACAAATAATATAGTGAATTTAGGGCGAGAAAAATCCGCACGGTGTAGTCAAAAGTCATGGGAATAACGTGACGAGGGCAACAGTATCACCCATTAGGGGGTAAAGTGAGCAAATAATCACATGGGCACTGCCCCCAAGGGGTGGAAATTCCGAATATCAGGTTTAAGAAGTCAGGTGTTATGACTAAGTCCAAGAATATTGCTACCGGTACTCGTGTCTGGCTAAAACGAGTTGGGATCTGACGTGTTGATGAAGGGCCAAGGTTGTTATTAATTGTAGTAGTGAGTCATGGTCGTTCGAGGGTTGTGGTTAGAAAGAGACGATCCCAGACATTGAGCGGCGGGAGGTTAAAATCACCCATTTGATTAAGTCTGACCTAGAAGAGGCGATAGAACGAATATTGTCGAATTGGACTGAGGTAAGGTCTCGAGAAGTGTTAGGAGCTCGGTAAATTAACTAAGGGTGATCCAAGTTTTGGACGAGGGCGATTAATCTCAAGCCACAGTGACTCTTCAAATTGGTCATTTAGGAGGGGAGTTCATGGAAGAGCACCGAACTTTTAACATAAACGATAATTCCGCCACCTGGGCGGCCGGGACGATCTTTTCGAATAAATGAGTAATTTGGGAGGTTAAAAACCGCATCATCAAGTTTACCCGAGGCCCAGGTTTCGCAAATACATATACAGTCCGCGTCACGCGCAGACACAAGGAAAAGAGTTCGTCACGTTTACCGTAAAGACCCTGAGAGTTTAACGATAAAATTGTTAGACTGGAGTCGCATGAGGTGGGCGAGACGGCGGAGGGTATACGTAGTTTCACACAATTTTAGGTATATATCGACGTTGCGGGACAGTAAAGACCAGGATCATGGTTGACAAGGTTGAGAGACTGACCCCTTAGGTCCCCGAGAGAAACATACTGACGGATTAGGCGTTGAAAGAATTGAGAGCCACAGGGTCGTTCGTAGAGTAATGCACCAGTTTCCCTGACGGATACAGATGTCTGTCTGACCTTTGGCCCTTCGATCATTGAGCTCGGCCCAAGGGACAGGTGAACCTCACGTTGCTCGGGATTACGATGATGAGACGCGGGTAATTCAAGTTATTATATATACCGACGCCATTCACGACGGTTTGCACAAAATATTGGCGGTGACAGACAGACGAAAAGAATCGTAGAGGGCGGGTATGTCCATTGGAGTAGGTCCAATACGAAGTACTCTTAGCATTACACTCCGGTTTGCAAGCATTTCCTGCAAGATATCATTGGCAAATATATCTCTGGAATCGTTGCGATCAGGTTCTTGGTAAAGTAAGGCGTTGAATTTGCGAGAGTGAGAAGAGGGTTTCTCATGATGGCCAACAGATTACGGTGCGGTTGTAAGTGCAATTTGGCCAAGGTAGCAGTTGGCAGATGAGAAACTGTGGCTGGAACTACAGGAAGTTGAAGTTGTGACTCAGTGCTTCCTGGGGTATTGTTCGCAGTTGTGGTACAGTCGTTTAAAACTAGTTGCTTCTTAGCAGTGGTGACTTTGGACCAAGATCACTGGTATTTTCCACGATGAAGGCTTTAGGCCGAGTGGTAGGAGAGGAATTAGAAACAGACGAGGCAGAAGATGACTGCTCTAACCAGGGTAGTGATAGAGTCAGCAAGTATAATGTTATTACATCGGCTCTTAAGGCAGAGACCTTTGACGAGTTACCGTTATATCCCCACGAAAGTGGTAATTTGCGATTTGCAGTCAGCAATATCTTCCGACAGGGACGCAATAAGAGAGGGGATATCAGGATATGGGAGCATTTCTGCTGAAACGTGTAGGCTCCGGCGGAGAGACATTTTGGTTAATAAGTGGCAAATCCGAACCTTGAATTCGACCAGCGAGAGTGGAAAACTGTTCGCGGAGCTGTGAGAATTCTTCAGGTAGCGATGACAACTGTAGTTTAATTGAAGAGTAGTCCTCGTTATTTCGCCAATGATCTATGAACAGGGGGACCTTTGTGAACGCACGGTGGGCACAGAAATATTAAGTTATCACTGTTAGTGGTGGAGAGATGAGAGTATATTTCTTCAGGTATGTTTGCACAGGAAATATGACACCAGTTTAAGCAGATTTCATATTGCATTGCCTTGTGAGAGCCTTCAACAGAAAGAGTACATGTTATACAGGCGTTTATAGACTTTTTAGATCTCGGTTTGCAAATCTTGCGATTGCGCAGCTTTTGGTAAGGTGTTGAGCTTAGGGCGTTTAGAGCAGCTACTTATTGTTATGTTATTTAGGTTAGGTTTTGGTGTGGATAAGTTAGGTTAATAATATTTTATAAATCATTTAACTGTGGTACGCTTTTCCAAAATATTGATGTTTAGCTTCATTGACTTCTCAAAAATATGCCTTTTCCAAAACATTACTGTTATGTTAGGTTAGGTTTGGGTTGGTTAAGTTAGGTTAGTAACCTTTTACAATCATTTAGCTATGGTACGCCTTTTTCAAAATATTGACTTCTCAAATAATATGCCTTTTCCAAAACGTTACTGTTATGTTATGCTAGGTTAGGTTTGGTTTGGTTAAGTTAGGTTAATATATTTTATAAATCATTTAACTATGGTACGCCTTTCCAAAATATTTTGTTTAGCTTCATTGACTTCTCACAAGAATATGCCTTTGCAAACATTACTGTTATGTTAGGTTAGGTTTGATTAAGTAATGTTAGAATATTTTATAAATCATTTAACAATGTTACGCCTTTTTCCAAAATATTGATGTTAAGCTTCATTGACTTCTCAATAACATACCTTTTCCAAAACATTACTGTTATGTTCTGTTAGGTTAGGTTTGGTTTGGTTAGGAGGACGTCTCTCCTCTTTGGAGCGGTTATACACTTCGGCCAGGACAGATAGGATAAAAAGGGCTTGACCTGGAACATTTGAACATAAAGATGAAAATTGGTACATGTGTTGCTTTTGACCCAACAAAAATATACTGAAAGTCCCCTGCTGTAGAGCGCGAGCTTTGCGCCGCCATCTTGGAAAATGGCCGCCGGGAATGCCAGCTTCAATGTATTCCACATTCATCTTCAAAATTATGAAAATTGGTGCATATTATGATTGGAACCACCTAAACATCATGGTAAATTTTTCAACTCAGTTTTTCATAGTTTGGTCGCCATATTGGAAAATGGCCGCCGTGAATGCTGGGTGCACTTATTTCACCATGTTGTTGGAAAATTATGAAAATATATTGATATTATATCAGAGCTGTGTGAACCTCATTGTAAATATTGAAGCCATTCATGGGAGTTTTTGGCCGCCATGTTGGAAAATGGCCCGCCGGGAATGTTATTGAGATACAGTTTTATTTTTTTCAAAAATTATGAAAATTGGTAAGTATATTGCTGAAGACCGTCTTTACATCTACTTGAATATTGGAGACGTGTTGCTAATAGTTTGGGGCGCCATCTTGGTAAATGACTGCGGGAAATGCCAAATATATTACCGATATATAAATTTTTTCAATATTTCTTAATTGAGTAGATTATTTTCACGAACGCATTAAGCATCATAAATTACTATTTCCAAGTCTAAGTTATCGACCCCATCTTTAAAAATGTCGCTGAAAGATTACTTCCTAAAATATGAACACAGAAAACTAAAGTTACATTACTCAGATGTTGATTATGAAATTTCGTATAATATGGGGTTTATACATTCTAGTGTCGTTAAGGATTAGATTTAAGATACGTTTTGAACATTTCGTTCATATTACTGTCATCCTGAAGATTTTTTTTTATTTTAACTAATGCCTTGACAATGACCGCACATTGCCGAGAAATCCAATCCCGATCGTTTTGCATTCACAGCTCTTTAAACAAGATGGTCTGCAGACTTTGTTTACAAGTAGTAAGTGTTCTAAGTTCATCTGATGCAGGAAGGAGATGGTGGCGAATGGGTCTTCGAATTCGCGATCGCAAACCCATCCCCAATGCTCGGGACTAAATAGTTTCTTAGCTATTGTTGACTTAATATTGTCATTAAAACTCTCAACGTATTTTTTGATGTTGATTATCTGTCATTACTTCAAACCATGCCTTATCATAAGCACGCCTTATCATAAGCACGCCTTATCATAAGCACGTCTTATCATAAGCACATCCAGTTACAGCATGTAAATGAAAGAAGTGTTCTCGGAACTTTTTTCTCAAATGTCTCGATTTGAAATTCTCTTCTTCGTGCGGATTTGGTTTCTGATTTAAGAATGAACCACGTTCCAATTCGGGTGTGATAGTCTAGCAAAAGAACCAAGATATTCCGCTACTACAGGGCTAGGAACGATTGAAACCCGAAAGAATATGGATGGGTTCGCGATCCCGAATCCTAAGACTCATTTCACACCATTGAAGGCCAACTTTTTAATACTCATTATCTTTAAGTGCGGAACCTCAGGTGTAAAGAACTGTGAATGTAGACGATCCAATTAGTTTGCTCAGCAATGCTTGGACATTGTCGGTGGTACTAGCTTCGCCCCCGCCCGGGTGTTGCTGTGTTTCATCCCCAGATCTTGGCACCCTCTGGGGGCCGCGGATATTCTTGGACCGTATGCACTGCTGTGCTCGGAGGGAATCCCCCGTCCCTCGAGCCTTCTGCTGCCTTAGTCCTGCCCTGTCACCGACCTCCTCCTGGCTGGGCTCGCCGCCGACGGTGTAGCGCTCCCGTCACCTGCTTCAGGGGCGTTTGTCGCGTCCGCTGGCTGTAGCACGCGTGCCTTGACGGTGGTTTCGCAGGTTCCATTTGGGTACAATGATGATAGACGTTTGAGGGTGCGCTGATAAGGCCCCCCAGCTAGGTGCAGCGCCTAATCAAATGTATCTGATGTGATGGAGCAGAACAAAGGGGCCTGTCGTGGCTGAGGGGGCCCGAGTTCGGGGTGCCGGTTCGGGAGTTGCTTGGGTTCGCCCTTGGTTTAGGGGCCGTTCCATGCCTCGTTCCCCAAGGTTTTTCTCGGCCACTACGCCCCCGCCCAGGTGTTGCCTTTGGCTCTCCCAGCTATTGGCAACCCCCTGAGGGTCGTGGACACTTTTTTGGGCCGTATGGCACTGCTGTGATTGGAGGGAACTCCCAAGTCCCCTCGACCTTCTGCTGCCTTAACCTTCCCTGTCACCGACCACCTTCTGGCTGGGCTCGCCGCTGACGGCGCCCAGCTTCTGTCACCTGCTCAAAGGGCGTTTGTCGGACCCGCTGACCGATCCCGTGTGCTTTGACGGCTGTTCCGCAGGTTCAATTTGGAATTGGGGGGGGGGCGCTGTTAAGGCCCCCAGCAAGGTGCAGCGCCTAATCAAGTTCTCTGACTTGTAATTATTGTGAAGAAATCTTCAGGCTGACGATGAATATGAACGAAATGTTAGAGATTTGTCTTAAATCTAATGTTTAACAACACAACAATGTATAAAACCCATATCAAATTGTATTCCCATATGTTGAGAATTACAGCTTTGAATAACTTTTCCTTCTTTCAGAATTTCGGATAATAATTTTTGAGGGGCCATTTTTAAAGATGGCGTCGGTAATTTCGACTTGGGATGGCAATTTTTGTGTTTATTACGTTAATGAAAATAATCTACTCAATATAGGAATTTCGAAAAGATTTTTCTTTTTGAAATATATTTAGCATATCCAGCAGTAATTTTCCAAAATGGCGCCAATCTATCAGTAGCACGTCTTCAATATTCAAAAAAGATGTTTAGACGGTATTCAACATAATTATTACCAATTTTTATAAATTTTGAATATTATGCTGCATCTAAATAACATTCCCGGCGGCCATTTTCCAACATGGCGGCCAAACCATCTCATGAATGGCTTCAATATTTTACTTTGTGTTTCACATAGCTCTGATTATCAAAATAGTAATTTTTTTTATAATTTTCCATCAACATGGTGAATATACTGCATCCAGCATTCATGGCGGCCATTTTTCATTATGGCGACTAAACTATCAAACACAGAGCTGTAAAATTTTACTATGATTTTCATGTGGTTCCGTTCATGATGTGTACCAATTTTCATATTTTTTGAAGAACAATGTGGAATACATTGAAGCTGGCATTCCCGTCGGCCATTTTCCTAGATGGCGGCGAAAGCTCGCGCTCTAGAGCAGGGGACTTTTAGTATATTTTTTGTTGGGTCAAAAATAACACATGTACCAATTTTCATCTTTATGTTCAAATGTGCTAGGTCAAAGCCTAATAGTCCTGGGCTATTATGGAATGAAAAATAAATAAATAAAACCATCAAATTCTGCTCTATTTAGTCTTTTTGGGTATGCAATATTGGATTAATTGGAATAGGAGCACTGGGATTTGGGTTGAATGAGGTTTTGGGTCAATGGGAATTGGGTGAAATGGGGGGGTAACCTTCAGATTCCTTTTAACTCGAATATGTTAGTTTTCTGATAATGGAAGCTTACCAATTATTTTCGATAACTTTATCTTACAATAGATAAAATACCGCCCCTTTTTGGTGTAGTTCTCTCACCCTTGCTAAACGAGTTTTTCACCGCTTTTTGATCTAAAACTCTCAACCATGTTAATTGTCTATGGGATTTTAACATATAGAAATATTTCACCGCCGCTGCACCGCTCTTCCACCCGTTTTTTTTGATCCAGCTCTCTCAGTTTTCTACTACTCACTTAAATATGACATTTAGTCACAAACCAATAAATTGGGCGCAGTTTCATGAAAATCTAAAGAACTCAAAATATCTTCATCAAATTATCTAGTACTGTTTTGGCTGGTTTTAGTTTCAATATTACTGGGAGTCGGACTTCCATAAGAGTCGGCAGCTTGATTTTCATACATCTCCTCTTGGGTATCAAATTACTTTCAGTGGCTATGGACGCTTCACCAATGACACCAATTATTTGTCTTGCGTCTAGTTGTTCAGAATGATCAAGCCCCTCATTAGTAAATAGGGTAAAACATCTTCTATGTTCTCTTTCTTCTTGACTATCTCCAACTCTTTGGTAAATCGGATTTTTGGGCTACAGACGCAAATATCGGATTTAAATGTCTTTTGCGCTTCTTTTTCTAGGGGTAAAAATATTCTTTTAGATGGCCGTCTGAAAGTCGCTTTCACAACGGTTTGTAGTATTTTCAATAGTTGAAATAACGTTTTCGTCGTGCTCAAGCGAACCATCATCTGATACCAAGGGCTCATTTAGCGGTTGTAAAACCGTCATGATGTCAAAAATAATTTTTTCTGTCGTTAATGTGTGATATTTTCGCTTGACAATCTCCAACGCATTGTCGAACTGACCTCTTTCGTTTTCGGAGTTGAATGACAAAGCTAAAGTTTTACGACGTGGTGTTATATCCTCTTATGAATAAAATTTAGCTGTTGCATCTGATAAAGTTTTTTCTTTGCTTTACGAACTTTTCCAATTTTTCCGCATTTTTCAAAAGCTAAGGTATTTTCCATTATTACTTAAAATCTAACGCGCCCAGGCGTTTACTTTCTTCGAAATAAAATTAATAACTGATTTCAGTGATATCCTGTACAACTGTTCAAGAGACACTAAAGGTTCCAACTCTCGACTAAGAAAGAAACTTTTATTTACTACGCATTATACGTCCGTTACTGTTGAGCCAATAGAGGGAAATAGGATGATAGAAAACCAAGGCTTGCCGCTTGGGTACGGTTGTTAGTCGCGACCTTTCCATAGGGCGACCCATAGGCTGCCACACACATGGGAATCCCCTTTTCTCCTCCACTTATATTGGTATCGAAATATTCTTTCGTTGGGAGGGGTCATGTTTCGAAAGTGCTTGAACCACTAGTTGTAAACAAGCTAAGAGCATTGAAAACCGTAACAATAATTTGCAAAGTCGAATTGACTTCACACTTCCCAATAAGTAGAATTCCACTCGAAGACGAGGGCATCGCCACACCCTTCTGTCTCGTACTACACTGTAAAAACGTTAGGTTCATCTTTGAATGCTTAGGTGTGCATAGCCCCGACACGGTGGTGGTACGCTTTAACGTTCTAATCTCAATAATTTTTTGCGATCGAATTTGAACAGAACTCTACACTGTAAAAAATAACGGTTTGAAAGGGTTTATTTAGGGTTTATAAAATCTCTGAAAACCCTAGATGGTCTTAAAAACGACTCAAACCGGTTTAGTAAGAG
Organism: Phalangium opilio; assembly: GCA_019434445.1. Lineage (NCBI taxonomy): Eukaryota > Metazoa > Arthropoda > Arachnida > Opiliones > Phalangiidae > Phalangium > Phalangium opilio. The sequence goes on along the minus strand of JAEQBA010004567.1, from coordinate 5,788 downwards.
TTTACACTAAGAATCCAAACCCTAATGGTTTCGATTTTTATTTTCAAACTCTAATGGGTTTATATATAGTACTACAGGGAATCTGCTCCAGAAAGTTTTAAAATTAACCATTTAAGGTTTAATTCAATAAATTTAGACAAAATATAGGAAATGCAGTTTATAACGTACAGTATAATAAAGTTATTATCACACTTGCGTCAGTGACCATTTAGGTGTTTTACCATATTTTCCACCCTCGTGATTTAAATATACAAGTAATACGTTTCAAACTAAATATTGATGTATTTTGTAGATGGTGTGGGTATATTATAGGATATTTAAATGTAAGCTGGATCTTTAAATATTCTTTAGCGATCAAAATATGGCAGCTTTGGTCTGATTTTTAGTCGTTTCAAATTCAAGTTTGATATGCAAAGACAAATAGGATTATTTGTTTCTGAAAACCTTCCGTTAGGTGGGGTCCTAAGCTAAGAAATTTAACCACCAAGAAACCCTTTTTTTTTTGGAAGAGGCCTGATCGTTCTATTTTGGGAAAATAATTTCACTCATTATTCGAATTTCTTTCCTGGCAATTGGGTAGAATGGCTGATTCCGATCGTCTATAAATATGAAGCTGATGTTTTTTACATTGAGCGGAAATTTTCGAGCGCTCAGAGTCCTTGGGGGGGGGCTTCTTCTTCGATTTTTACCTCTCCGAGTGACGTATGTCACGGAGAGGTTCTGTAACGATCGTGTGTGTCTGTCTGTGTGTTTGTGTTTGTTTGTGTGTTTGTGGCTGGGGTACGCCAGGAACAAGTGTGGCTAGATACCGATTAAGCAAAGATTTTCGATAAAAAAATTACATTGGGGCTTTTGTTTGCGGGCCCGGCTCTTGGGAGTATTGGTAAACAGCATTGAAAGAATTCACCCTGTTATATCGCGCCAACCCTCCATTTTGGTTTCATTTGATGGACAGCTGTAGCGAAGCCCATTTGTTGAAAGCGTTTCAAATTAAAATTTTTCTCTTTACTCCGGTGTTTGGGGTTAACGCGGGGACGGGGATAGGAATGCGGGCAAGGTAGCTAGAGTGAAAGATTTATTTTTAGACGGAAGAGGCACTATGTGTAAAGGCTGGGTTGCTGTTTACGATCCGCGAGTGGTATGTTTGTGGTTTGTGTGTGGAATTTGGATACACATAAAGACCTTTTTAGCTAGGCGTGGTAAGACCTTAATGTACCCCAACGAATATTACCTAGTCTTATCAGACTTTGGGTTTAACATGATTACACCACGATATTGAAATCGTTCCCTTCATGTAAGCTATGACCAAACGTAACGTAACGATTAGAGTTACGAAATGTCAAACTACTACTACTCCAACCAATCAGATTTAGTCGTCGACCAGGAATTACAATACTGGGCTAACATTTTCCTTCACTTACAAATCATCTGCTGTTCGTGTAATGATGTAGAATGTATATGTTCATGCCAATCAGTAAGTATGTGCAGCCTATTCAAGAACTCTGTTGTTAGTGCCGGTGATGTCAAGGTTAAGCCCTTTGCTTCAGAGCCATCTATTTATTTGCAAAGTAATTCTTAAACGTTGCTTCTCTGAAAACATTTTTTCAGATTTGGAGCGGGTTGCTTTGCGTCATGGGAGTCTTAACGATGATTGATATCATTCACAAGCGAGTCAAGGGAATGCCGGGATCAATGATGTCCGTCGCTGCTCAAAAACTCATTCTTTATTTCGGAGCCATTTTGGGAAAAGGTAGACTCTCCAGAGTCGAACCATTTATTGGGCCGGGCCGGGTCGGGCTTTTCAAATTTTGGAAATTAAGGGGCAGTTAGTTACAAAATTTTAAAGCGCGAGCCCTGATTCTTATGCCAAGCAGAGCTGCGGTGGTCTAGTGTGACGTCACACAAGCGAATTGTTGGAGAGAGATAAAATTTCGAAGGGAGCGTGAGCCCCCTTGCCTGTCACGCACCGTCGCACGCGTAAACACTAAACACGAAAGATTCCGTATAAATCTATTAATTTTGCACACCATCTATGATGTACGCGAAAAGTTAAAACTACATCCAATCAAAAGTGAAAAGAAACCCTAGTGGTTTTTCTAGAGAGCATTTTCTATCCATTTTCCACAAATTAGTGGATAAACGATTATTTATAAACAAAGTTGTGAACATAATAAGATTTAACAAGCAAGTTCTGAGAACAACTTTCGAGCATCGATAAAGATAAGATGACGTTGACAATGGAGAGATAATGCCGAGTTCTAAAAAAAAAATCCGTCCATATACATTAAACCCAGTATTCCACGCGGAATAGCTAAGGTAGTGAGTTAAAAAAATTTCGAATTTCCCTGAAGTGTGAATGTGGTCCAGAATTTCGAACACTTTTTGTTCGATTTGCAAACTCTGGTACAACAATGCACACAGTCACACCCACACGTCCATTACAGTAAATGGTTTTAGTCAGTGGATTTCAACCAATCAGTCTTGTTCTATTTGTTTGTGGGGTGCAGGCTCCGATATTCCTTCGTCACTGGCGATTCGCTTCAGCGTTGGAGTTTACCTCTTGATAGTAGTGGTCTTCGTCAATTTGTTCAACGCGTCTTGAAAGCCAATTTCTCGTCTCAGAAGAGACAAAACATTAACAGAATTCCCGATTTCAACGGAGTCTTGAAAGCCAATTTCTCGTCTCAGAAGAGACAAACATTAACAGAATTCCCGATTTATTGAAAATACCTGACGTCAACGTTTGCATTTCTTTCTTACTAGAAGACATTGTTAAACAATCGGTGGAGATTTTTAAATACTTTAATCTCATTTCATCCTAACAGACTGACGATTAAATGAAAACTCTCTGGATCAGCGAGCAATTGCTTTGAACCGAGAGGCTTACCTTCAGGAAAGCAAATATGGTTTGGAGATTTACCTATTTTACAGATGGGCTTGTTAAACAATTTGATGAGCCAAGGCTGAAACTATTGCATTTCCATCTTGGTTCGGCCAAGTAATTGGAACAACCGCTAGTATTCTCAGTTAAAAATGCAACAATGAATCCTAAAGCTCTGAAGTACATCAACCAAAGGTTCGTTTACTTTCTTATGCAAGACTAGTCTACGTTTAGGTGTTTCTCTCTTTCGCACATTGACGATGATCTTTGTCATATCAAACGTAGCTACTTGAGTCTTCTTCAATAATGCCGCACCTCAACTGGCGTTCGCGCGTGCATTGACTAATAACGCTTGAAAGTTGCTAATTAGTATAAAATCACGTTTGAACAAAAACTCTTTCCACAGTAAGTCCAAATTGTGGTCCACGAGCCTCTATACTTTAGTTTTGCATTAAATGATTGATATCTAACCAAAGAGATTTTTATATCTCCAATATATATACATCACTAGGATCAAACGAGGATTGTTGGGAATGTAAACCCTCGCTTTGCAGTCCCCCACCAGTTCCGCTTGCGGTATATACTGCGTGGTATACATTATGCACAGGACGAGGAGAAGAAGCACAAACGTGTTTTTTACCTCTCCGAGTGACGATGACGTCACGGAGAGGTATCACAACCGGGCGTGTCTATGTGTCTGTCTGTCACCGCGTTCGCAGTTGGTGAACCGGAGCAAAGGTGTTCGCAATTTCCGCACTGCCTTCGCAAGTCGCAGAAATTGATATATTGTTTGCTCTAACACCACCCAACGCACTAGTTCTCCATCTGTAACACATAGACGCCTTACTCTACTTCCTGGCTCCTATACACCACCACCTTCTGCTCCCTCGTGCATTCCACATGCATACCAGCCTGTATTTACTGGCTCCTATAAACCACCACCTTCTGCTCTCTCTCTCATTCCACATGCATACCAGCCTGTATTTACTGGCTCCTATACACCACCACCTCTGCTCTCTCGTGCAATCCACATGCATACCAGCCTGTATTTACTGGCTCCTATACACCACCACCTTCTGCTCTCTCGTGCAATCCACATGCATACCAGCCTGTATTTACTGGCTTCTAAACACCACCATCTTCTGGTCTTTCGTGCATTCCACATGCATGCCAATCTGTAGCTTTGGCTTCTACTCCATTATCATCGTCAAGGTTAAGATATACACACGCGATCAGCTAGGGTTACGAGAAACGTCTAGCCTCCCTAAGGTGGGATCGCCACCAAAGGTTTTCGCAGTTGCGCTTTTTCTTATCGATTACTGTTAATCAATCGCCTTATATACCCGAAATTTCCAAAAATTTCGAAGACGGTGTGCGCTACAAGTTAAACCTTAACAATACTATGTTTAAAATGATTTTAGGAATAAAGTTTCTTAAATCGACTTAACTAAAATTAAGGTAGAATACTGACGATTAAAATAATTAATACCAATTATATTAATTTATTAATTTATGAAAAACCTCCACTTCCGAAAGACACCCGTCAAAGTTTATATAAAGCGAGTAATGAAGATTGCATCTGAAGTTGAAACACTACGCCTTTCATAGTTAATATAAAGCGAGTAATTATGATGTCTCCCATTCTAATACAAACCATGAGAACTATTCAAAGTTAGTAAAGGACGAGTAATGACATTGTTGACAAGAAAAGTTAATAAAACCGAGTACCAATGTTTATAAGGATAGGGACGGTTGGACAAATTAAATCAACAACGAAAGCTATATTGGGATACACTTAGAGCTTATTTAAGGTACTGATGACATTCAAAGCATATGCTTAAGCTATAACATTTTATAATTGTATAAAAGTTTACAGTTTCATTTGTATTGCTATAAATGGAATTTACTCTGTGATTTATTGCTTTAATTGGTGACTCACTCTAACACCAAAACATTTAATCGTTTCCAGGTGTTTGCCGTAATGTTTGGACAATTCTAAGATGTTTTTGTAGCATTCGCAGAAATCAAGAAGTATTATTAGAGCGAAGTATTAACATAATACGTACTATATTTATCAACATTATCGACCTCGTAATCAAAATTTGTGGAGAACGTAAAACGGTATTGAAAGAAGCATCATTCACAACGCATTTTCGTGTTAGAAGTAAAAAACAATCGAAACGTTTTTGATCATTTGGGTTACAATTGACCGACACGAAAACGATCATTTACAATTCCTAAATACCCATGGAATACATGGTAAAATGAATAAACCATCGAAACGAAATTAGCCCGTTAGGTTACATTTTATCAAAACGAAAAGCGTCATTTGAAAAGCATTTCAAATTGTTAAAAAACGTTTCGATAAATTTTAGCTTAATTTATCAAATTACTCTAGTTTCACCAAAAACACTTTTTAATTTAACAAAATCTCACACACTGATTAAGAATTTGGGATTCATACCTTAACGGTGCATGCTTCAGCTAGGGGTGGAGGTCAATAGATATCTCGAGGGCATAATAAAATGATTGTAAAAATACTCTCCTCTCTGACACGATGAAGGGTCCGCTACCATTAGGGGCAGGAGGCTGCTACGTTCTCCCCATCCCCATTGTATGTTGTGAGTTGTTATGGAGTCAAGTACTCAAAGTTGGCAAGAATACGCGAGATCTTGGAGATCAACCCCCTAAAAACTACTTACTTTACTATTTTATTTTATTGATCTTGGGAATGCTGGAATTCCTTAGTCTATGGTTTCAGAACTTTGACATAAAAATACGCCTACAGTCTAACATTGCAATAGTTTAAGGACAATAATATTTCGTATAGCTACGTAAGAAATTTAGTATAAAAAACCCCCCTGTCTAGAAGAGTAGAGTATCATTATTCGAGAAGACCTTAAACTT